>JADWQK010002004.1:0-189955 GCA_017933935.1 Sesamia nonagrioides | reverse complement strand
GGCAGCCCTGAGTGCCACATGTTTTTGTTTTATTAGAAAGACGATATCTTCAAGGTAGTCTCATGTTTAGGAAATTAGGGTCTGATGATGGAAGACTAGGTAAATCTAGAAGAAATTTAAAAAATCAAAGGGGCGTCTAGGGTTTTTCTAAGTTTTTTCATTAAGTGTTTTAACGCACTACAATTTAGTAAAGTTCGGAGTTGATGATGGAGCCGGGAGACAGCCGAGGGAACTCCTTAACGATTCACATCAGCTGCCTCGTGTTTGTGCTTAATAAATTTGTATTGATAAGAACTTTACACCTAAATGAGTTGTGATCATCATTAAAGCTCTGATGTTGAAGACAAAGGCCAGTTAAGGGAACTCCTTAAAGGTTTACAATAGTTACCTTATGTTTGGACTTATTTCTGTTCATTTATAGTGATGAAAACTTTACACCCATATAAGTAGGTTAAAATGAATGTCTGTAATAGATCTGATGATAGAGCCGAGAGAAATTCGAGGGAACTCCTCAACGATTCACAGCAGCTACCTTGTGTAATATCTTGATTAATTTGTATTGATAAGAGCTTTACACCTAGATGGATTGTTATGGTCATTAGGAGTCTGATAATGAAGACGAAGGACAGTCTGTTGAGGGAACTCCTCAAAGGTTTACAGTAGCTGCTTTGTGGTTGGACTTAATTCATTTATATTGATGAGAAATTTGCACCCATATGGGTAAAAGATCAATACAAATTAATCAAGATATTACACAAGGTAGCTGCTGTGAATCGTTGAGGAGTTCCCTCGAATTTCTCTCGGCTCTATCATCAGATCTATTGCAGACATTCATTTTAACCTACTTATATGGGTGTAAAGTTTTCATCAATATAAATGAACAAAAATAAGTCCAAACATAAGGTAACTATTGTAAACCTTTAAGGAGTTCCCTTAACTGGCCTTTGTCTTCAACATCAGAGCTTTAATGATGATCACAACTCATTTATATTCCCGCCAAGCTCCAAAAAGAATAGAGGTAAACAAACCAATTTAGGGTTATCACAACTCACGTTTTACAAATCTCCTGTTATTTACATGATTATCGACTTTTACATGCTAACTATTTATTAACAATTCCTATTGAAGCATATTATTATTATTATTATATTTCAATAGAATCACTAATATAACATGCATAATAACTTGGTATTTCGAAAGACCATTAAAAAGTCGACATTAATTTTACGTGATAGCCCTACAAAAAAAGAAAGATGGATGAAATCCAGATATTAAACACATTTTGTGGAATTCAACCAATTAATAAAACTGAGACATTTGTCAATACAATTTTGCGTATTTTAATTACTTTAAAATCAACTACATAACACATGCATTGTAATATTTTCAAAAATGGACTAATATTAATATATATGTATCAAAAAATGTAACCTATTAGGAAATTAGCTTACATGTATGTCATATTTCATTCAAATAGGTTAAGCGTTCTATGCAAATCATAAATATCTAAACATAAATAAAATGTTTAGATTAGTAGGAAGTAGGATTATTACTTATAAGAAAATCATCTATGTAGAAAAGGTTGTTAACATCTGTCTTATAAGCGTAAACTACTCGTTTACTAGCAGCGGTTTGTTTACCTCTATTCTTTATCGAATTTGGCTCAACTATAGGTGTAAAGTTCTTATCAATACAAATTTATTAAGCACAAACACGAGGCAGCTGATGTGAATCATTAAGGAGTTCCCTCGGCTGTCTCCCGGCTCCATCATCAACTCCGAACTTTACTAAATTGTAGTGCGTTAAAACACTTAATGAAAAAACTTAGAAAAGCCCTAGACGCCAATTTGATTTTTTAAATTTCTCCTAGATTTACCTAGTCTTCCATCATCAGACCCTAATTTCCTAAACATGAGACTACCTTGAAGATATCGTCTTTCTAATAAAACAAAAACATGTGGCACTCAGGGCTGCCGCGGTAAAGCTATTTTATACTAGCGGCCGCCAGCGACTTCGTTCGCGTTGAGTTAGTAATGCTCTGCTCCTATTAGTCGCAGCGTGATGTTTTATAGCCTTAAGCCTTTCTGGACTAATGAGCTATCCAACGCAAAAAGAATTTTTCAAATCGGAACCGTAGTGCCTGAGATTATCGCGTTCAAACAAACAAACTATTCAGCTTTATATATTAGTACTAGCTTTCCGCCCGCGGTTTCGCCCGCGTGGAATTGGGTTATATCGCGTTTTTTAGATTTTCCATGGGAATAAAACTAATTAAATGACGATTGATCAGTTTTGAAGGATTGATCGTAAAGGGTGAAAATTTAGGATTGTATGTATTTTTGTATGTTGTAAAAAAATAGAAACTAAAAATGTTGTGTAAAAATAAAAAAACAAGTAGGGGTGGACTACCCCTAACATTTAGGGGGATGAAAAACAGATGTTGGCCGATTCTCAGACCTACTCAATACGCTCACAAAATTTCACGAGAATCGGTCAAGCCGTTTCGGAGGAGTATAGGAACGAAAACTGTGACACGAGAATTTTATATATAAGATAGATGTTCGCTAGTACCAAATTTTGTATGGAGAAACGCATGGTACTATACATTGAATCTGCGCTCACGCGCAGGGCTGCAGATGTGCGTGAAAATGCGGATAAAAAACGCAATCCTGCGCGTGGCTGCGGGGTAAATCGCAAAGGTGTGCACACCGAGTTCCGCAGTATGTAGTTAGTAGGAATTTTTTTATTAGTTATTTATGACATAGTATTTTTTTTATTTTGCCAATTAACGTATACATTTGTATAAGTATGTATTTTCTTTTTTGTAGTTTATTTATTTATTTATTTTTTACCAGTGACGTCATTGAAGGAGTGCGAAAAATGATGGCGATTTAGCGACTAAACTATATTTGATGTTTTATTTTTGACTTTGATAAAGAAATAGAAGCTATGCCACAGCTTATAATTGACGTCATTTTCGTGATCAGCGCTGTGAAAACCCGTCACGATACCCAAGTCAAAATATCATAAAATATAATTTCGGCCACCTTGGATTTCAAAAATGACGTCATTTTCGTGATTAGCACCCGCGAAAACCCTTTTCACGACACCCATGTCAAAATATCATAAAATTGGTGTCAGCCATCTTGGATTTCAAAAATGACGTCATTTTCGTGATCCGCACCCCCGAAAACCCCCGTTACGACACCCATGTCAAAATATCATAAAATTGGTGTCAGCCATCTTGGATTTCAAAAATGACGTCATTTTCGTGATCTGCACCCCCGAAAACCCCGTCACGACACCCATGTCAAAATATCATAAAATTGGTGTCGGCCATCTTGGATTTCCAAAATGACGTCATTTTCGTGATTAGCACCCACAAAAACCCCTTTTACGACACCCATGTCAAAATATCATAAAATTGGTGTCGGCCATCTTGGATTTCCAAAATGACGTCATTTTCGTGTTTAGCACCCACAAAAACCCCTTTCACGACACCCATGTCAAAATATCATAAAATTGGTGTCGGCCATCTTGGATTTCCAAAATGACGTCATTTTCGTGATTAGCATCCACAAAAACCCCTTTCACGACACCCATGTCAAAATATCATAAAATTGGTGTCGGCCATCTTGAATTTCAAAAATTACGTCATATTCGTGATCTGCACTCCCAAAAACCCCTATCACGACACCCATGTCGAAATACCCAAAAATTCATCGAAATACCAAATTTTAGGCGAAGTTATCTGCAAACAAACAAAAATAAAAACTTTTTACAAAAAAACAACCGACTTCAAAAACCACTACAAAGTGAAAAATAACTAATTTCGGAAGTTAATAATATAATTTCACAGTCTTGCCTGGTCCCAAAAAAAATAACATGAATTTTTTTTTTTTAAATGTGTCAGTTCTGCAGAAATTTATTTGACCCTGATTACATTTTCCCTTAAAATAATAAATAATGATAAATTAAACTTTATTATATTATTTTTCTATCCCTTTGTCCATCTGACTTAGCTAACTTTCAATCTACAAAACTAACTTCCAACCCTGAAGTTACAGTCATAACATATTTAGTTATAAAGGTCTAATCAATACACATTAAATAAGCCCAAACACGTGACAGTTGCTTCCGATGTGGATTCCATTGATATTCTGTCATCTCCATCATCAGGTCAGGCCCAAATCTTCACGGTTTTATAGTATCATCCGATATAAACACGAGTATCAAGTTGTCACCCGAAGCGTGCCTACAATTTTCGATAATTGGCCTAAATTTCTCAGAATTTCCATTATCGACACTGACTTGGTAACAATGGGATTACATAGGCAGCATATCCCTTCATATAAAAAAGAATGGTCTAAATAGGTTCATTAACCATAAAGTTATCAGCGACAATAAATCGAACTGAGAACCACCTTTTTCTGAAGTCGGTTAAAAAATAAACACCGCAGCATTTTTATTATGAAGTATCGTCAACATTTGTTTGAGTACATATTAACCAAAAGTATTTGGGCGCACCAATAAACAAAAATAAAAGTGCCATGTCTGTTACTTCTGTGGTCTATGAATTTAACTTGTATTTGTAAGTACTTCGTCCGCCAGACGGCGCTAGTAATATTTTGCGAAGTATTGTAGAGGTGGGGCGCGGTGAAGAGGGAGCAAATGCTCGAGGTCATTTGGTGAGGGTACGACCTTAAGGTTGATATGGAATATGTATTTGACATTTTCGGGTAGCTTGACCTGCTGTCGCCGATTGAGGCCGAGTTCGGAGTCTGAACATTATAAATATTAGTAGAATTGACCCTCTGGGCTCTGGGCCAATTACAATCCTTAATCTAGGCATTTGTGTATCCAAAGTTATTTTTTCTTTACGAAACCTGTATATGGTTTGTTCAGGATATATTTTTTCCCAAATATATTTAGAAATTGCTGCAGTGTGGTTACCGAGCTTGCAATGCAGCTTACGGCAGAACATAGTATGCGCAACAGCTGACGCCACAGGTCAACGCACCGCTCGCGCGAGCGGAGCGTTGACCATATTTTTGTGGGACAACCAAGTAGGATAACAAGCTCATAACTTAGTGGTTTTTCATGATATCTTTATGAAATTGTGTACATAGATTCTTTAATTAAAAATAGTTACTGGACACGTGTTTCGGGTTTCCCAGGAACAAAAAATAAAGAACAGTCAAAAATTATTTTTAAAAAAATTCAAAGTTATTCCTCCGATGAAATTATGTGGCATTAGAAAAATCAGCCTATAGTCATTGAAATAAGAATATGAATATTACGACGTTTTTAAGGTTTTCGCAAAAAATTTAAAGCTTTAAAATGTAATTGCCATTCGGCCTTTTTAGACAAATCCTTTTCTTTTGAGGCCGGTCGTATAGAATGCATTGTTCGTGAAGGAACAAGGAACGTTACTTATTTTTTATGATCTTGTTTTCCGAACTACAATAATATTTTGTCTTCATTTTTGTCCTTTAGTTTATATGTATATTCAGTATATAATATTATGTAGCTGTCTATTCTTTTTAAAAAGGTAAAAGCTCTTTTCTTTAGGTTGCCATTATAATACATTACTTAAGATATTATTAACTGCCATTAGGCATTACTTCTCAAATTCAATCCTTACTAGTAACAATTAATACAGTCTGAAGTTTTTTTTTTTTTTTTTTTAAATTAGTTCGGTTCAATTTTGGTTCAGAAAAATTGCTTTTTTATTTTTTAATCTAATGAGTTAGTGTTTGTTTTCATCAAAATCGAGCCCGAGACTCCTTTCGAGTTTTTTTCCATATTACTTATAGTTCAGCTGATTTTATGATTATTTGTGGATTTTTTTTTGAAAATTTGACACTTATTTTATACAAAAACTAAAATTTTATTCCTCGTATAAAAGTTAACTGTCGACTGAAATGCTATTAAAAGACTTTCCAATCATCTGATAACTTTATTAGAGGGACATTTTGAAAATTTGACAGTTATTTCGTACCAAAACTATACAAAGTCAAGTATTCCTCGAATAAAAAAGTTACTTCGCGATGGAAAACATCCCTTATAGGCACACAATATAATATAAATGAGATTTAGAAAAAGCAAACCTAATAAAAAAATATTTAGCATGTAATCATTTACGAACTACACAAACGCCATATTGATATGATGGACGACAGTTTAGGTCAAGCTACCCGAAACTGTCAAATATGCAATCAACTTTCGAACCTTAACGCTTTAAAGATAAAGTTGAAAATCTAATAAAGAAATCTGACAAACTGTAGTAGCTTGATTTGCTGTCGTCTGTTTGTTTGAGTGAGTTGACAACGATTTATGTATTTTTTTTTGCAAGTAAAGACTTCTTACTTTAGAATTAATTCATTACCTTTTAATACCTCAACTAAAAATTTAAATTTCACAAATTTTTAATTACCGCTATGACACTATGTATTTATAATTAATGTTAACAGTTAACAAGTGATCGATGGTTAACACTCACCAAAAATCGCCGAGAAAAGATTTAGTTTACACTCACAAAATATCACTGAGTTCATAACCGATTTCGCGACACACACAGTACTTGTCCAAAGACACTCTGTCTTTCTCTACGTTTCAAAACTGACTGCTCTACCTTTTAGTCATCATCCGCACATTTTAAAATTGGCACCCCCACCCCCCTGTAAAATGATCACAAAGAGAAAGAGGCTGCGCGTCTTTCCCTTTTTACTTCGAAAGGCATCCTAAACCGACTTTTCCTTGTTTCGTCTTTGT
The DNA here is from genome assembly GCA_017933935.1 of Sesamia nonagrioides. NCBI lineage: Eukaryota > Metazoa > Arthropoda > Insecta > Lepidoptera > Noctuidae > Sesamia > Sesamia nonagrioides. The sequence continues at coordinate 183,181 of JADWQK010002004.1, read as the reverse complement.
TAATTTACTTTACCTGCAAATCGGTAATTTCGATATAATATGAACCATAACTTATCGTTCATACATCGCCATTACAAATTTGCTTTACTTTTTTTAAATCACGTAAAATTTTGTCACCACTGCTTTCAAAATGGCGAAGGAAAACCGTGAGGGTGGAAACGTTACAATTCGAATTATGACGCTGCTAAATTGAAGAGTACAACTGTGACGCTAAATTACAACTGAAGTGACCGCTGTTACGTTTAGTCGGTTAACTGAATCACGTGATTTTTTGTTTCATATTAGTTAATTACCTAAAGCGATGGACTATTGAACCAAAAGATCTAAAATATGTGACATCAACCTTCTCGCACTAGGCTTGGTAGGTCCACTCTCTCTCTCAAGAGGAGAAGATTTGTGCCAGTTGTGGGAACATGATTAAAATAAACATCTCAACAGTCAACACATCATCATTAATTGTGGTTTTTCACGATATATTTTTGAAAATTTGTACATAGATTCTTTACTTAAAAATACTGGACGCGTGTTTCGCATGAACAAAAATATTTTTTTATAAAAACGGTTAAAAATTATTAAAACAAAAATCCTCCGATGAAATTATGTGGCATTAGAAAAATCAGCCCATGGTCATTGAAATATGGATATGAATATTAGATTAGGTACGAAGTTTTTAAGGTTTTCGGAAAATTTCAAGCTTAAAATGCAATTGCCATTGCGCCTTTTTGAACAAATCCTTTTCTTTTGAGGCCGCGCGTATAGAATACATTGTTCGTGAACAATTACGAGTTGTTTATTTAGTGAAGCTTGATTTGCTGTTGTCTGTTTGTTAAAGTGAGTTGACAACGATTTATGTATTTTTTTTTTACAAATAATGACTTCTTAATTAAGAATTAATTCATTGCCTTTTAATACCTCAACTAAACATTTAAATTTCACTAATTTTTAATTACCACTAAGACTCTATGTATTTATAATTAATGTTAACAAGTGATCGATGGTTAACACTCACCAAAAATCGCCGAGCAGAGATTTCGTTTACACTCACAAAATATCACCGAGTTCATAACCGATTTCGCGACTCACACAGTACTTGTCCAAACACATACTGTCTTCCTCTACGTTTCAAAACTGACTGCCCTAGCGTTTAGTTAACATCCGTATATTTTAAAATCAGCACCCCCACCCCCCTGTAAAATGATCACAAAGGGAAAGAGGCTGTGCGTCTTTCCCTTTTTACTTCGAATAGCATCCTAAACCGACTTTTCCTTGTTTCGTCTTTGTTAATTTACTTTGCCTGCAAACCAGTAATTTCGATATATGAACCATAAGTTATCGTCCATACATCACCATTACAGATTTGCTTTACTTTTTTTTAAATCACGTAAAATTTTGTCACCACTGCTTTCAAAATGGCGAAGGAAAACCGTGAGGACGAAACGTTACAATTCGAATTATGATGCTGCTAAATTGAAGAGCACAACTGTGACGCAAAATGACAAGTGAAGTGACTGCTATTACATTTATTCGGTTAACTAAATCACGTGCTTTTTTGTTTCTTATTAGTTAATTACCTAAAGCGAAAGAGTATTAAACCAAAAGATCTAAAATATGTGACATCAACTTTCTCGCACTAGGCTTGGTATATTACAGCCTACTCTCAAGCGAAGGGAGAAGGTTTGTCCCAGTTGTGGGAACATGATTAAAATAAACATTCATCCAGCCTCACAAAATTTCGCCTTTGTTATTAATGTTAACACTCACCAAATATATATAATATGTTGTCTTCATTTTTGTCCTTTAGTTTATATGTATATTTAGTATATAATATTATTTAGCTGTAAATTCTTTTCAAAAAGGTAAAAGCTCTTTTCTTTAGGTTGCCATAAGACATTACTACTCAAATTCAATGTTCACTAGTAAATACAGTCTGATGGTTTTTTCAAAATCAGTTCTGTTCAATTTCTGGTTAAATAGAATAATTACATATTGCTTTTTAAATCTAATGAATCAGTTTTTCTTTTCATAAAAATCGAGCCCGAGACTCCTTTGAGTGCTTTTCGGTAATATTTACAGTTGAGATAATTTTTCAATCGCCTGACGACTTTATTTAAGGAAATATTTTGAAAATTGGCACTTATTTTACACAAAAACTGAAAATCTTATTCCTCGAATAAAAGTCACCTGTCGGCTGAAATGCCATTAATAGACTTTACAATCATCTGATAACTTTATTAGAGAAATAATTTTGAAATTTTGACAGTTATTTCGTACCAAAACTGTGGAAAGTCAATTAATCCTCGAATAAAAAAAGTTACTTGGCGGTGGAAAAACACCCCTTAAAGGCACACAATAATATAAATCAGATTTAGAAAAAGCAACCTAAAAAAAAATATTTAGCAATGTAATCATTTACGAACTACACAATCGCCATTTTGGTATGATGGTCGACAGTAGGTCTAGCTACCCAAAACTGTCAAATATAGAAGCAACTTTGAGCCTTAACGCTTTAAAGATAAAGTTGAAAATCTAATAAAGAAATCTTACAAATGATAGTAGCTTGATTTGCTGTCGTCTGTTTGTTTGAGGGAGTTGACAACGATTTATGTTTTTTTTTTTTATTTTTAAATAATGACTTCTTAATTTAGAATTAATTCATTACGTTTTAATATCTCAACTAAAAATTAAATTTCACGAATTTTTAAATACCACTATGACACTAAGTATTTATAATTAATGTTAACAAGTGATCGATGGTTAACACTCACCAAAAATCGCCGAGCAGAGATTTAGTTTACACTCACAAAATATCACTGAGTTCATAACATAACCAATTTCGCGACACACACAGTACTTGTCCAAAGACAGACTGTCTTCCTCTACGTTTCAAAACTGACTGCCCTACCTAGCTTTTTGGTTTTAGTTATCATCCGCACATTTTAAAATTGGCACCCCCACCCCCCTGTAAAATGATCACAAAGGGAAAGAGGCTACGTGTCTTTCCCTTTTTACTTCGTATAGCATCCTAAACCGACTTTTCCTTGTTTCGTCTTTGTTAATTTACTTTACCTGCAAATCGGTAACTTCGCTATATGAACCATAAGTTATCGTTCATACATCGCCATTACAGACTTGCTTTACTTTTTTTAAGTAACATAAAATTTTGTCACCACCGCTTTCAAAATGGCGAAGGAAAACCGTGAGGACGGAAACGTTACAATTCGAATTATGATGCTAAATTGAAGAGTAAAACTGTGTAATGACAACTGAAGTGACCGCTATTACGTTTAGTCGGTTAACATAAAATATTAGTTAATTACCTAAAGCGAAGGAGTATTGAACCAAAAGATCTAAATTATGTGACATCAACCTTCTCGCACTAGGCTTGGTATATTACATCCCACTCTCAATCGAAGGGAGAAGGTTTGTCCCAGTTGTGGGAGCATGATTAAAATAAACATCCATCCAGCCTCACAATATTTCGCATTTTAAATTAATGTTAACACTCACCAAATATCGCCGAGAAGAGATTTAATTTACACTCACAAAATATCACTGATTTCATTCGCGACACGCACAGTAGGTACTTGTCCAAAGACAAACTGTCTTCCTTCCTGTCTCAAAACTGACTGTCCTAACAATATTGTTATCATAAGCACATTTAGTTATTTCCACAACCCCCGCAACCCCTGTGCGGGGGTCGTGGAAATAACAAAATGTGTATCCGTTGGTACTTGGAACATCGTCCTAAACCGGCTTTTGTTTGTTTCGTCATTGTTAATTTACTGTACCTGCAAATCCGTAATGGCGATTCATTTACACCATTCGTGTAAGTGTCCCTAATTAAGTTCAAATTCTGGGAAGTAATGGCATAGGTACTAATGGCAAACATTTAGAAAATTTTGGATTTTACTGCTTCCTATTTTAAAGTATTATTTTTGAACATTTTTTTAAATAAACTTTTTATGCTCTAGGAATCTCTCCTGTATTGTGGGTGCGTTTAAATACAAACAAACTCACAAACAACCAGACCCGGAACAACTACCTGTAGGCTATACAATTATTTGTTCCGTGACGGAATTTTAAAACAGATGTCATCGAAACCAAAAAAAAATCAGCTATACTTAGTTAAAAACCTGAATATTTTCCTACGCTTTCGCCAAATACTATAATTTAATGTAGGAACAACATGAAAGAAATATATTACTTTGTTTTTCAATTATACTAATTTGCTGATTTTATAGTTATTATCTAATGAGATTTTTTTTAAATTTTGACAGTTATTTCGTACCGAAATTGTCCAATTCCAATTTTATTATCCATCGAATAAAACGTATCTGGTGATGGAAAAATCCGGCACACAGTATAATTATTAGGCTTAACAAAAAGTAAATTTTTGAGTAAGTTGTTACAACAGTTTATATTTAACTAGCTTTCCGCCCGCGGCTTCGCCCGCGTGGAGTTCGGTTTTATCGCCCTTTTTAGATTTCTCAGTGTTTCTCTACTATATTATGCATTTATTATACATACACACCTTCCTTAAGAATCACTCTATCTATTAAAAAAAACCGCGTCAAAATCCGTTGCGTAGTTTTAAAGATCTAAGCATACATACATACGGACATACAGCGAAAGCGACTTTATTTTATACTATGTATTGATGAGTATAAAATTAGCAACAAACTAACTACTAATGGCTTGAGCTTGACAGTATAATTTCTAATAACTAAGAGTTAGGTATTATAAAAATCGCCACTACAAATTTAAATATCAGAATTTTTTATAATAAATTTAGTAACGTAATGTGATTTTCAGTACACAGCTACTATGAAACTATAACATATAAATTGCCTAATACATAAAAGAAAAAAAAAATACGTTTATAATATTAGTAGAATTTAAGTTAACACTCACCAAAAATCGCCGAGAAAAGATTTAGTTCACATTCACAAAATATCACTAAGTTCATAACCAATTTCGCGACACGCACAGGACTTGTCCAAAGATAGATTGTCTAATATTATTACTATTATTAGTAGAATTTAAGTTAAAACTTAGCAAAAATCGCCGAGAAAAGCTTTAGTTAACACTCACAAAATATCACTGAGTTCATAACCGATTTCGCGACACGTCCAAAGACTGACTGTCTTCCTTCACGTCTCGAAACTGACTGCCCTTAGCCCTAGCTTTTTAGTTATCATTAGAGTTGTTCAAAACGGCTATAAAAAAATAGCACGCTACAGACTATAAACTATTAATTTATAGCGCGCTATTAAATGCGCTATGTTATAGCGCGCTATAAATAAGAAAGCACGTGGACGTCCAGCAGGCGCGATAATTCTTGCAACACGCTACATTTCGTAGCGCGTTACTTTACATAGCGTTCTTCGATACATAGACCGCATGCTATGACGGAACGCTAAAAAAAGCAATATAAAAAGATATCAATGAACTCTCTTTCATACTTTTCAGGCTTAGGACTGTCTATAATTGGTAAAGGTTATTCTAACATTAATTTTAATTAATCTTTAATCAAATATAGACGTATTTAAAAGTTCATTGATTGTATATATACAAAAAATAACTATTTACAATAAATACAGATATATACAGTAGTTCTTCTTTAATTTATATTTTATTTACATTTAAAAACATTAGTTGAACTACTTTTGTAGTAGACAACCGTGTTCCTGGATTACTGATAGTATATCCTGATTTCGAAAAAATTAATTGAAAGAACAACTGTCAGTGACAATAATTACAAATAGCAGTCTTGCTGCCGTCTGCAGATTTTTCAAAAAAGTTCCAGATTGGCCAACCACCACCTTTGCGATTAGACATTTTTACATAGAGTACACACTAAATAATATTCACTAGTTCGTTTTGCAACAGAATTTTATATTAATATTTACACACACTAATAATACCTTTGCAAACACTAAATAATCGTCACTAGTTCGTTTTTTAACAGAACTTTATACTAATATTTACACTAACAATTAAGATCGCGCGCGATGAAAATAGCGTGCTGCGACAACAAACATACATTTATAGGCCACAGCGCTCACGCGATTACTGACTGCCCGTATAGCGCATAGCGCCATTCTATAGCACGCTATTTTTTCATAGCGCATAGCGCAGATAGCGGGCAGCGCCCGCGGAGTACCGGCGCGCGCTGTGCGAGTCGTTAGATCAATTACATTCATAGCGTAAATAGCGTTATAGCGTCTTAACGTCCACCTACATAGCGTGCGCTATGCGCTATGAAAAAATAGCGTGCTATAAAATGGCACTATGCGCTATATTAACCACCTCTAGTTATCATCCATCAGCATCCCCACCCTGTAAAATGACCGCCCCCGCAGCCCCTTTCCTTTTTTCCATTTAGTTTTAAAATTAAAAAGTTATGATCCCTCATTGTAAAATGACCACCCTTTTTCTTGTTTCTTGGAACAACCTTGATGAGTTAAGCTGGCTTTTGTTTGATTCGTCTTTGTTAATTTTGTGTACCTGCAAATCTGTAATGGCGAAACATTAACGATAAATCCTTCACTTTTAAAATAAAATTAACTTTCACCATGACTGGCACAAAAAATATGCAAAGAGACAAAAATATATCAGATTTTCAGGGTAACGATATGTCACTATGAAAATCTGGCATATTTTTTGTGTAGCGCATCGCATACCTAACTTCTTGTCAAAAAAAAAACCGGCCAAATGCGAGTCGCACTCGCACACCGAGGGTTCCGCCGTACAAACGTAGCGGTTTACAATTTATGACGTACTAGCTTTCCGCCAGCGGCTTCACCCGCGTGGAGTTCGGTTATATCGCGCTGTTTAAATTCCCCTCGGAAACATCAAATTTTTCCGGGATAGATTGTCTGTGCCAAACTTCATCAAAATCGGTTGAGAGGTTTAGGCGGGAAAGCGTAACAGACAGACAGAGTTACTTTCGCATTTATAATACTAGAATTGATTTAGAATTTTTCACAGTTTAGAGGCAATTAGATTTAAGAAGTGTTTGATATGAATTTCAACTTTAATATCTCTATGCGTTCATGTGTAAAAGGGTAGGTAGTAAGTTTATAATTATTAAAAAAATATTTTATGTCATGTAAGCAAAAATAATATTTTAATATTTTATGTAACTTAAAATTTATCATTTTCCCAATTTTTCCTTTATCTGTCTGTACTATAATATAACGTTGCTTCGTGCCGAATTTCCAGATTCTGAGTTCACGGGAAGTACCTTGTAGGTTTTGATTCCCTAGCGTGTGACGGAAATTCGTCTAAGGTGTCGGTATAAACTGCTGTATCTTTTGATCGCTTTAAATCAGAAGTTTGATTTGTGCACTGCTTAAGGGACAATAGACCTAGGTATTTGGTATAAATTTCAATTTGATAACTTTATTCGTTCGTGAGAAATAAGGTAGTAAGTTGAATTTTATTAAAATATGTTTATTATATTATATAACTAAAAAAATGTGATTTTCGCAATTTTTCCTATATTTGCATTATATGACAATGCTTCATGCCAATTTTCAAGATTCTGAGTTTACGGGAAGTATCCTGTAGGTTTTGATTCCTTTGCGAGTGTGTTGTTGAAAATATCGACATAATCGGCTGTATCTTTTGATTGGCTTGGCTTAGAAGTTTGATATTTTTACAGCTTAAAGGGACAATAGACCCGAGTATTTCATGTGAATTTCAGCTTGATACGTCCACGCGTTCTTGAGATAAAGGGTCTTGACAGACAGACAGACAGACAGACAGACGGACAACAAAGTGATCCTATAAGGGTTCCGTTTTTTCCTTTTGAGGTAGGTACGGAACCCTAAAAAAGAACCAAATGACTTACATCGTCTAAATGGCGTTTAGACAATGCAACTTTTATTTGTGCTTACCCATAGGCAATTAAATTGCAATGCTGTGTAAATCAGTCTTAAGATCTCCTTTACCGAACATTAAAAGTAATGATTGTGATATAGTATTAAACAAAGAGAAACTATAATTTGTTCATAAAACTATTTTAAGATAAGATAAGATTTTATTTGCATAAACATGTGTGTGTACATACATAAAAAGTGCATACAAGGTAGTAAATAATGTTAAGCTCAACATGTTTGTCACTATATTATGACGTGCAAAATAATAGAGTTATAAAAAAAAAAAAAAAAATATCACGTTATTAAAAATTGTCATAGGTGAACAAATTATAGTTTCTCATTTACTAATGTATTATAAAATTATCAATTAAATCAATATTATTATTATATTAGTCAGTCAAAATGAATCCAATTAGTATTTATGTTTAAAAAAAATTCTTTTCATTAAGGAACTCATTAATACTATGATATGCTCTGGCGGTCAAAAAAGTACGACCTACTCAAGGCTGCAATGGGCTCCTCAATTTAACATCTCTTACAGGACAGTTAAATTCAGCAGCTTATGTACTGCTGTATAAACAATCCGTAAATTTACCTAATGTACAGAGGACAGCACATAGCCAAAAAAGCAGTTAGACTGGTAAAGCGGACCCCACACTCCAAAGCTGAAAAAGTTTCGGATGCGACTGTGATTAATGCTGAGATGATGATGCTACAGAGGATAGTACCTACATCAAGCTAGGTACTACAATCAGTCAAATGTCTTTATTAGATCTTCAACTTTATGACTAAATCATTAAGGATAAGGATTGATTGGATATTTCTGACAGTTTCTGGTAGCTTGACCTGCTGTCGTCCGTACATATTGGTAACCTAGTCTATTTCAGTTAATTTCTTAGTGCTCCAAGCGTCCAATTAATTGTGCAGAAAAGAGTCATCAGAGTGATATATGGCCCCCGCAGACGAGATTCTCTAAGGAAATTGTTTAAACATATTAAAATCATGACGGTATTTGAGTCAATACATGTATCAAAACATCAGGCACGTAAGAAAATTTTGATATTTTCAGTAAAAGAGGTGAAAGACGCTTAAAAGATTATAGGACTGGAAATAGGGACCAATTAGTTCAGCCAGGTTTCAGACTTGCAAAAGTAGACTCATCCTTCATGGGGCACTGTTTAAAATGTTACAATATGGACATTCGAAACATTAAACGATTTAAAAGCTATATTAAGACTAAACTTTGCAAAAAGAGGTATTATAAAATCACAGATTATTTAGAAGACAATAAAGCTTGGGATTGAGCTGCTGGCTCTGCTAAGCAATGTCATTAAGCAATATGCGTAATTATGCTAACAATTATGACATTTTATTTACCGTTTTTGTCAAGTCACGTAAATTATTGTAAACATTTTAATTTTTAATGTTGGTCTTGAAAAAAGACGTTGGTCCCTGAGTTTGTTTCGGTCTTTTCTTCTCAGTGGTAGTCAGTTAGGAAATGCCGGCTCCATCTAGTTTTAAAAAAAATATTACCTGTAAAAGTCATCAGTGATCCCACTTGCAAAATAAACGATTTCATTGAAATGAAATTGTTTATTTCGCAAGTAGGAATGAATTCCAATAAAATTTCTACCCACATGTTCCAACTACGTGAAAAAAAATCTTGTATTAAGAGGGAACTCTAGTGGTGGTTTCTCTATACAAACGTATTCCGCTGTTTTCTTCGTGGATAATGCTTTTAGAGCAGTTATTTTATTTCTACAATTTAACACCAAGATAATACGTGCCCCTATAATTTGATTTCTTCCAAAACTTAATTAAGAAAAGAAATACGATAATTCAAACTCGCGAAAAATAACCCATTTTTACCGTGATGTTCAGATGACTATTAGACAAACGTGATAAGTTTTTGACAAAAAAGAATATATTTCCTCTAAATTTTGCTATATAAATAATTGAGATCTGTCATGTTTTGAAAAATTAAACAGCGGAATACGAAACGTCTTTTGGTCAACGTTTTTGTAGGTAAAATCAACTTGAGCTGCAACTGTTATAGTTATAGAGTCCCCTCTTAAGCCCACACTTAAATCAAACTTCAAATTAAACCAAACGTTTATTTTCTAAAAATACGTAGTCTTGCAAAACGTAAGATCTTTTATTAACCTAAGTGTCAGTGCATTCTGCCTGCAAGGAAGCGTTCAAATATTTATTAAGTCCACAAGTCGCATGCATTCTTTTTACATTACTATTATCATGGACTTTTTTACCATGCAATAATTTTCTATTCAATTCATTAATAATGTCAACATTTACAATTCATAAATATACAAATTTTCTATTTTTATTTTCCACTAGCGGCCGACAGCGACTTCGTTCGCGTGGAGTTAGTTATGCTCCGCTCCTATTGGTCGCAGCGTGATGTTTTATAGCCTAAAGCCTTCCTGGATATATGGGCTATCCAACGCAAAAATAATTTTTCTAATCGGACCAGCAGTTCCTGAGATTAGCGCGTTCAAACAAACAAACAAACTCTTCAGCTTTATAGTATAGGAAGGCTTTAGGCTTATATAACAGCACGCTCCTCCGACCAATAGGAGGATATAAAATCTTGACATTGTGTAATGACTAGGTGTCCCGTGCGAAGTATTTGTACGATTTAAAAAAAAACACTGAATTATGTGTAATTTGTATATTTTTCCGGTGTAGCGGTTCAGATAAGCTTTAATAAATATAGTTTAAAAAACTAAAAAAACATGCTTTTAAAGAATATCAAACTAAAAAGCTAAAAATATTTTTTTAAAAAAGCGTGAGGCGCTTTGTGTCATAATTTTAGTATATTAAGCGCCTCACGCTTTTTTAAAATTATTTTTAGCTTTTTAGTTTGATATTCTTTAAAAGCATGTTTTTTAGTTTTTTAAGCTATATGTATTTTCAGCTTTTTAGTTCGCTATTCTTAAAAAAAAAAAAACGAACCAACGTATTGAAAACGGTGGGACATTTTTCAGTAATGAGCCGCTCACTCGTAGTCCAAAGTGTTAGAGACGGACAGACAAACAAGCAAGCAAGCAAACAAACAAGCAAGCAAGCAAACATACAAGTGAAGCTAATAAAAAGCATGTAAAATGATGCCTCATTTATGTATATTGATAAAGTCTGAAGGAAGTTATGAGGTACCGACAAAAATAAAACTCTTAGGATTCCAATGGTCATAGGGTCACGATAAATAGCTGCCATAGACTATTCCTATCTTCAAGAATAGGGCTCTCAAATGCAAAAGAGTTTTCTAACAACCGACTGACATTTCCAGAGATTACTCTCCACAAACATACAGCCACTTTACCACTTATTATATTAGCAGTTGATCGCTCAACTACTGTGCCAATCGTGTCGTCTATTAATTAACTAGCTTTCCGCCCGCGGCTTCTCCCGCGTGGAATTCGGTTATATCGCGCTTTTTAGATTTCCCTCGGGAATATCAAATTTTTCCGGACTTCTAACTTTACGTCTGCAAAATTTTAAAGCAATCGGTTCAGTAGTTACGGCGTGAAAGCGCAAAACAAACAAACATACAAATAAACTCACTTTCCCATTTATAATATTAGTACGGATTGAGGCAAAATAGTTATAGGCACTTGTTGTTTTTACCATAGAGCAACAAATAGGCAGAGAAGCCACCACATTCGTAATCATCATCTCAGCGTTAATCCCAGTCGCATCCGAAGCTTTTTCAGCTTGGGAGTCTGGGGTCCGCTTTACCATTCTAACTGGTGTTTTGGCTAAACTTCGATATTTTCCGTGAAGCGACTGCCGTTTGACCTCCACAACCCGAAGGCGATATCGAATCATTTAGGTGCGTTTTCCAGAACGAAATTCAAGCATTGATCTCTGCTTAAGCATTACTTAAAACTAGTTTCAACCAATCAAATGGCTTGAAACGAGACTTAAGTAAAGCTTGAGTTTTGAGTGACGTTCTGTAATATCCGTATTACAGAACGTCCCCTTAGTCCAATTGCTGGACTTCTGAGGGCTCCAACAACCCGTAACGATTGCCATCAGATGTTCGTATGGCAACCGGGACCAACGGCTTAACGTGCTTTCCGAGGCACGACCAGACTACTTAATGCAAATATTCATATTCATGCATACAATACTGCGCGGGGATCGTCAGAGAAGCCGCCAAATTATGTACTGTCTTTAGGAATTGTTCTTGCTGCATGAGCTGCTGAACTTAGCCCTCCTGTATGAGGATCCTATTGCAGCCTTGAGTCGGTCGTGATTGTAAATTTTGAAAAATAAAATTCGTAAATACAAAGTATTATTTACGAATTCTAGTTTTTTTGTTCAATACTAAATCACAATCACTACTTTTAACATTAGATAGAGCAAACATTCTGCATTTAGTTTTAGTTTTTTCCTCATTTAACATCAAATTATTAGCAGTAAACCATTCATGTACCTGCATTACGCCATTGCCTCGAGTCAAAATGGTACTTATCGAAAATAAGCAATAAATAACTGAGAAGCCCGCATCTTATTTATTTAGTTATTTATATATTCTTTATTGTACACCAATCAAACATGGAACAAAAAACATTCATCACAAAAACACATACAATGGGCGGCCTTATCGCTAATGCGATCTCTTCCAGGCAAACAAAGGATGGACAGATATTCCGAAACCACAAATGGGACTGTCATTGGTGCAAACATCATTATTACAATATACTAAAGTAGATACACAAATACATACATATACAAAAATTAATACATAGAAACTGAACATAACAGGTAAGCAAGTAAATTAGCCAAAAAGTATTTGTTGAACAAGATCATAACGACAAGTAGTGTTCCCTCACGAGTCTCTTGAATTCCTGCAACGATTGCGCGCGTTTAATTTCAATTGGCAATGCATTCCACAAACGAGGGGCCTGAACAGTGAAAGATTTATCAAGAAACGTCAACGAAAATCTTAGACCTTTTTGAGGAAATAAAGAGATTATTTTAAAACGAATCAGAACAAAAGCGTGTTTTAAATAAGGCTGCCACGATTATATAATCCAAGCATTGTAATATTACTATACAATTAACAATTTCTAGAAACATTTCCGATTTCTCGGTGGTAGGCCATAACATCGGCTGCCGGCAGAAGTTACCACCCACCAGACAAAGTATTGCCGCCAAGCGATTCGTTGTGTTTCGGCATGATGTCTGGTGAAGCCGTACGGAGGACGGGTCTGAGCAGTTGTGTTGCGTTGAGTGGCGGGTGGAGAGTCTCCAGATCAATCTCCCTCTAGCGCAGCATCGTTTGGTCGTGTTGGTCTTGGGTTTAACATTGCATCACCTCGCTCAACTGCCGTCATCCTTCCTATTCCTAAGTTTTTTTAAGTGAATAGGCTTAATAAACTAGTGCGCTTTACCATCAACGACTGCATCACTGCTTACCATCAGGCGGGATTGCAGTCAAGCACTAGTTTATAATTATTAAAACACAAAAAAAAAAATAGAGTTAGTACTAGGAAACGCCGTACCTTGCTGTCCTCTCTAGCGACGCTCTAAGCCGAGGTTCGTACCCCACAGGGGGTGCCCTTAGTACGTAGTCGCTCCTTAGCTTTAGTTTAGTTTTCTTAAATGCCCCTGGCTGGAGGCTTTAATTGTATTTAAGGCTTCCACAGGAAAGTCCGCTTAATTAGTCACGGCCTCTAATGGTCAACTACGAGATGCCATAACACAAAAAGCAAAAAAAGACCTACAGAGCTTCGGCAGTGCTCAAAAGAGATGGTTAAGGGGCTTCCCCAGCTCGGTTAAACGAATAGGACGTCCACACTAATACGTAATATTTATATATTTATTCATGAATTGTTTACTGTTAAAAAATCTTATAACTTTCGTGAACTAATAAAAAAGTTTTTCAGTTGTTTTTATGATTAAAAAAGTTTTTCAGTTGTTTTTATGAATTATTTAGGTTTGACATGACAAGCTTAGGGCTAATCCGTTATATCAAGTTTTTTTTTCAATTACCTCTTTTTATATCAAGTACCTTAGTGCAAAATCACCAGTTAAAAACACAATTATCAATAAAAATTGCCGCAGACACCTTAAAACGCCTAGATAAAAGTTCATAGCAATATTATTGTTTGAAGTTTTTGTACCTTTGTTGTAGGAGTTACGGGCTTTTATTTTCAGTACTGTGCACATATGAAAAGTTTCTAATCCTAAACCTTTTTAGTTACAAAATACTAATTTTCTGATAATCATCATTATACATTGCTAGGATTCATGTTTATTACCTACATGCGTTTTCATTGCGGGTCTCTTCCTTATTTCAGTTCAGCTATAATGTCCTTTGGTATCTATAGCTTAAAAATGTGTTTGTGATGAACAATTCCGTAGGATATACATTTTAGCGCTAATTAGCATCCTTTCTTCCACTCTCTTACCTTTCTTATCCCCTTCGGAATGTTATAATAGTAGGTACTTCTGGTTAAAACATTCCACTTACCAGAAAACGAGTTTAAATGTAAGAACAAGTAATCATTGTCCGTCGACATTCGCACTTTTAAAATGTAGGTACCTTCATTGTTCTATTCCAGCTATTTCCTTTCATTCTTTTATAATCCCATTCAATAGGTACCTGGTGCGAAAATAGTCTTAAAATAAACAAATAACTAATCTTCTCAGGTTTGAATATTACTTCTATTGTTCTCTTAAACCTTTTTTTTTAAACTCAACCTTTACCTGTGTAGGTAGTAGTAAAATGAAAAGTAACTGTCAAAACAATTCACGACATAATTATTATAACAGGTAGTTTTTTTGTTAACTTACCGTAATAAAAATTTGCAGGAAATATACTGTAGAGTACAGCGAAATTGTATTACCGTTAATATCTACTGTATTGAACATTCGATTCCTAAATTACAACAAAAAATACGGTATCTCGGCTTTGGAAGCCTAGTGTGTTATAAGCTTAATCACTTTTTAGTTTTAATTTTTTGAGTAAGCTTTCAGCGTATCTACGGCTTTTCCGCTGGCCTGACTGGCTGGGTAAAAGTCTTCCTGACTTAACCGTCCCTCCAAGTTGTTGCCGAAGGATGCTCATCGAAACCCATGTCGAATAATGCCAGTGGTCCTCAGGGTACTATTTTCTATGCAACTCTGTTCCTGCTGCATATTAACGATCTGTTGATGACCGGTATCTATGGGTATTCAGATGACAGCACAGTATTGGAGAGATACGTGAGGGGTGCTCAGACTAGTAAGGAATCATTCCGGTACGAAAGAGAGGCTATATACCTCAAAAATAATAGTAATTCTGTGCGGGACGAATAGTTTTAAATAGTGTATAGAAACTAATCCCGAAGAGCGTATTGTTATAATATTACTTAGAATAGAACATTTGTGCGTAAGAATTTAGAAAACGTAAGATGGACGTTCGTTTATTGTGATGAAGGATCGTCATGCAATGGTTATACACATCTGGCAAGGCAACAATTATGAAAGGAACGACTATTAACATTTAGCCAAGTATCAATGACAAAGATAAACGTCATAAAATGCTCCCTTGCTATAAACTGCAACAGACATGAATAAAATTGTAAGAGAAATGGTTGTCCCACATCTGCCTGAACATAACAACGCCAAAAGGTGGACGCCATAAAACAATCCCTTGGGATAGTCGCCATAAAATGATTCCTTGGGATAGACGCAATAAATGGACCCTTGTAATGAGCGTTGTAAAATGGAGACCCTCAGGTTCAGGATGCAGCCCAGGAACGTGTGTAAGACAATGGCTGGTGATACCCGATGCTCTCGTCGCTTCCCACGGTTTCCGCCCTTGTCGTAGTATAAATAGGCCCCACGCCTGAGCAGCAGATCACATTCGTCTTCGACATCGAGGAGTCAATACAGTAACAAGTCACATTCGTCTTCGCCCTTGAGGAGTCAACAGTAACAGCTACAGCAAGACACATTCGTCTTCGCCCTTGAGGAGTCAACAGTAACAGCTACAGCAAGACACATTCGTCTTCACCCTTGAGGAGTCAATAGTGACATCTACAGTAAGGTCACACAGCTACAGCAAGACATTCGTCTCCGCCGTTGAGGAGACAACAGTAACAGCTACAGTAAGAAGATATTTATCTTCGACGTTGAGGAATCAACAGCTACAGTCAAGATCAACAGCAAGATCTCTACAGGATCAACAGTCAAGAAGAAATAGTCAAGAATCAATAGTAGTGTAAGTTAACTAGTGACCCCGCTAATGTTGTGGAAGAATATACGAAGTAAGTCAACACACCGAAGTCTCACTTATTACCACCAACCCAGCAACAGAGTGTGCATCAGAACGTGCAGAGTGCAAACGCATACGTCCACTTAATGGTCCTGCATGTCTGTCCCGCACAAATTCTCTACAATTTAATGGATATTATGATACATATAAACCTTCCTCTTGAATCACTCATCATCATCATCATCTTAGCGTTAATCCCAGTCGCATCCGTACCGTTTCAGCCTTGGAGTCTTGGGTCCGCTTTTACCAGTCTAATTGCTGACTTTGGCTAAACTTCGATATTTTCCGTAAAGTGACACCTGAAGACGATATCTAAGAATTGCAGTTAGACCAATTATTGTTAGTCTTTTGAGGGCTCCAACAACCCGTAACGACGGCCACTAGATGTTCGTATGGCAACCGGGACCAACAGCTTAACGTGCTTTCCTAGGCACGATTCCAGACCAATGCAAATGTTCATATTCATATACAAATATTTGCACTGTGCGGGGATCGAACCCGCGCCTCTTGCGCAACGGCCGCGTTCGCTACCGCTACGCCACAAAGGCTGTCAAAGCCTCTTGAATCACTCTATTAAAAAAAGCTATCAAAATCCGTTGCGTAGTTTTAAAGATTTAATCATTCAAGGGGACATAGGGAAAAAGAAACTGACTTTGTTTTATAATAAACTAGCTTTTTAGATTTCCCTCGGGAACATCATTTTTTTTTTTTCAGGATAAAAGGTAGCCTATGTCCTTTGTCGGGGTCTAAAGATTGTCTGTGCCAAATTTCATCAAAATCGGTTGAGAGGTTTAAGCGGGAAAGCGTAACAGACAGACAGACAGACAGACAAACAGACAGACAGACAGAGTTACTTTCACATTTATAATATTAGTATGGATTATGGTCATCATAAAAGTATATTCTTTCAAGACTCTTATTTTAATATGGTATAAAGCAAGGCTGCTCAACCTTTTTAAGAGTCGGGCCAAAAGGTAGATTTAGTCGTTAATGACGGGCCACTTACATTCCCCATTTCAGTTACTCTCACGAAAAGCGCAATAAAAATTATTACGCATATAAAATAGAATTATTGTTTATTAGGAAAAGGTTTCTTTTATTTAACCATATTTAGTTATTAATTTACTTACATCTTTAAATATTTCTATATAAAAAATACATAAAATAAAACATTTAAAAATATAAGTACCTATGTATGTATATCTTCTCAAATCTAAATCAATGTTTTGATTCAAAGTCAAAATCAAATTGTCAAAGCATAGGTACTAGCATGGGCCACTCCAAATTCTTTCGCGGGCCACATTATGGCCCGCGGGCCTGAGGTTGAGCAGTCTTGGTATAAAGTATTAGCACCAACACAGACCAAACTTTCGCATTTATAATATTAGTATGGATGTAGTGATACATTTCCAATCTCAAGTTGGTCGGATGGCTCCTGGAGAGACCTTTTATTCAAAAATAATCCGACAAAGTTTTAAGTTTCCCTAGAAGGGAATTTTCACAAGGAATTTTTCCTTGTGCACATACCTCCCGTCAGCGTAATGCTAAAGCTACTCTAACCAACAGAACAATTCAAGATAAGAAAGAAAGAGTTACATATATTTTGGTAAGGTAAGATGTACCCTAGAAAATAAATTTAGGACGACGACTCCCAAACTGAGACATGCTCGTATCTTGGGTAATCTGCGGTCGGCCGTTTTAAATGTCATTATATGTATACATATCACCGCCTTTTTTAATTTATACTTTACAATCTATATATATAAAAATGAATTGCTGTTCGTTAGTCTCGCTAAAACTCGGGAACGGCTGGGCCGATTGAGCTGATTTTGGTTTTAAAATGTTTGTCGTAGTCCAGGGTAGGTCTAAGTGGTGAGAAAGTAAGGAAAAAAATGATTTAATAATAATGATGTATGAGCTTTATTGTTTTTACTTCTTCTCTACACTTTGCTACCCTGGTACCCTGCACCTCCAGAAAGGAGACAAAATAAAACTCACTTACAAGAGCAATGGGAGAATGGCAATGATAAATGTCACAACAATACAATATTAGTTTGAAGTTGGAGTTGGCTTTGTGGCTTTTTATTAGAAACTTTAAACCGGCAGAGAGTATTTCTTGCTTTAAACGAATGCATCAACGGCTGAGACTTTTTTTTATATACGGTATATGATACCAGGGTAGCACAAAAGTGTAGAGTCGAAACAATAAAGCTCATTCATCATTATTAATCTAATATTACATCGATGAAGTTATTTTGCCTACTTTGAGGAGTTGCAAGGTACCAGGATCGCAAAAAAGTGTAGGAGAAGTCGAAACAATGAAGTTCATTCATTCATACAGGAACAACGGGGACGGGATAAAAAGGATACCCTATATCCTTCTCCCAGTTCTTAGCTACCTCCCTACCAATTTTCAGCCAAATTGGTTCAGCCGTTCTTAAGTTATAAATAGTGTAACTAACACGACTTTCTTCTATATATACAGATTATCCTAATTTAAAATAGTAGTATTAATAAATAAGATCATGTCATATTGCCTTTAGGGCGGAACAAAGTTCGCCGGGACACTTTTGTGCTACCCTGGTACATAGCACCTCTACAAACTAGGCACAATAAAAGTTCTTTGATGTAATTATTATGGTTTAATGATGAATGAGCTTCACTGTTTCGGCTTCTCCTACACTTTTGTGCTGCCCTGGTACCTTACACCTCCACAAAGTAGAGAAAATCAAATTTCTTCTATGTATTAGTGATTTAATGATGAATGCAAAGCCAATTGATTAAAAAGTGAAGGAAAACATTTTAAGGAAACCTGGCCTTTTGTAAGTCTGAAATCGCCAACCCGCATTGAGCAAGCGTGGTGATTACGCTCAGTCGTTCTCCTCTCTAGCTATCCCTAGCAGGGGGACGATAAAAAAAGGCGATGATGATGAGCTTCATTGTTTCGATTTCTCCTACACTTTTGTGCTGCCCTAATTATCCTAATTTAAAAACTAAAAAATAAGATCATGTGATATTTATTGCCTTTAAGGCGGAACAAAGTTCGCCGGGTCAGCTAGCGGGTCTTCTATTTACTACTTCTTCTTACTTGATCTTATTTACTACTTTTTAAATTAGGATAATCTATATATATAAAAGAAGTCGTGTTAGTTACACTATTCATAACTCAAGAACGGCTGAACCGATTTGGCTGAAAATTGGTAGGGAGGTAGCTAAGAACTGGGAGAAGGACATAGGATATCCTTTTTAACCCGTTCCAGTCATTCCTGTGTGAATGAATGAACTTCATTGTTTCGGCTTCTCCTACATTTTTGTGCTACCCTGGTACCTTGCACCTCCTCAAAGTAGGCAAAATAAAACTTCATCCATGTAATATTAGATTAATAATGATGAATGAGCTTCATTGTTTCGACTTCTCCTACACTTTTGTGCTACCCTGGTACCATACACCTTACATCTTTAAAAAAAAAAGTCTCACCCGTTGATGCATTCGGTTAAAGCAAGAAATCCATACTAATATTATAAATGCGAAAGTAACTCTGTCTGTCTGTCTATCTGTCTGTCTGTCTGTCTGTCTGTCTGTCTGTTACGCTTTCCCGCTTAAACCTCTCAACCGATTTTGATGAAATTTGGCACAGACAATCTTTAGACCCTGAGAAAGAACATAGGCTACCTTTTATCCCGGAAAAGTTTGATGTTCCCGAGGGAAATCTAAAAAGCGCGATATAACCGAACTCCACGCGGGCGAAGCCGCGGGCGGAAAGCTAGTTTAAAATAAAAATAACAGTTCTGCAAAATTCAGAGACTAATCTTTTTCATTTTGCTATTTCAATAAGTTTCTCAGTTTCGTCATAACTCAACAACATCAACCAATTATTTAATTTATCTTTGAGATTATACTTATTTAGTTTGTATAGTGAGATCGTTTTGTAAATTTTATTGTAAAGCCTGGAACTTAAGGTCGTACCCTCACCAAATGACCTCGAGCATTTGCTCCCTCTTCACCGCACCCCACCTCTACAATACTTCGCAAATTATTACTAGCGCCGTCTGGCGGACGAAGTACTTACAAATACAAGTTAAATTCATAGACCACAGAAGTAACAGACATGGCACTTTTATTTTTGTTTATTGGTGCGCCCAAATACTTTTGGTTATTATGTACTCAAACAAATGTTGACGATACTTCATAATAAAAATTTTGCGGTGTTTATTTTTTAACCGACTTCAGAAAAAGGTGGTTCTCAGTTCGATTTATTGTCGCTGATAGCTTTATGGTTAATGAACCTATTTAGACCATTCTTTTTTTATATGAAGGGATATGCTGCCTATGTAATCCCATTGTTACCACGTCAGTGTCGATAATGGAAATTCTGAGAAATTTAGGCCAATTATCGAAAATTGTAGGCACGCTTCGGGTGACAACTTGATACTCGTGTTTATATCGGATGATACTATAAAACCGTGAAGATTTGGGCCTGACCTGATGATGGAGATGACAGAATATCAAGGGAATCCACATCGGAAGCAACTGTCACGTGTTTGGGCTTATTTAATGTGTATTGATTAGACCTTTATAACTAAATATGTTATGACTGTAACTTCAGGGTTGGAAGTTAGTTTTGTAGATTGAAAGTTAGCTAAGTCAGATGGACAAAGGGATAGAAAAATAATATAATAAAGTTTAATTTATCATTATTTATTATTTTAAGGGAAAACGTAATCAGGGTCAAATAAATTTCTGCAGAACTGACACATTTAAAAAAAAAAATTCATGTTTTTTTTTTGGGACCAGGCAAGACTGTGAAATTATATTATTAACTTCCGAAATTAGTTATTTTTCACTTTGTAGTGGTTTTTGAAGTCGGTTGTTTTTTTGTAAAAAGTTTTTATTTTTATGTTTGTTTGCGGATAACTTCGCCTAAAATTTGGTATTTCGATGAATTTTTGGGTATTTCGACATGGGTGTCGTGATAGGGGTTTTGGGAGTGCAGATCACGAATATGACGTAATTTTTGAAATCCAAGATGGCCGACACCAATTTTATGATATTTTGACATGGGTGTCGTGAAAGGGGTTTTTGTGGGTGCTAATCACGAAAATGACGTCATTTTGGAAATCCAAGATGGCCGACACCAATTTTATGATATTTTGACATGGGTGTCGTGAAAGGGGTTTTTGTGGGTGCTAATCACGAAAATGACGTCATTTTGGAAATCCAAGATGGCCGACACCAATTTTATGATATTTTGACATGGGTGTCGTGAAAGGGGTTTTTGCGGGTGCTAATCACGAAAATGACGTCATTTTGGAAATCCAAGATGGCCGACACCAATTTTATGATATTTTGACATGGGTGTCGTGACGGGGGTTTTCGGGGGTGCAGATCACGAAAATGACGTCATTTTTGAAATCCAAGATGGCTGACACCAATTTTATGATATTTTGACATGGGTGTCGTGACGGGGGTTTTCGGGGGTGCAGATCACGAAAATGACGTCATTTTTGAAATCCAAGATGGCTGACACCAATTTTATGATATTTTGACATGGGTGTCGTGAAAGGGGTTTTCGCGGGTGCTAATCACGAAAATGACGTCATTTTTGAAATCCAAGGTGGCAGAAATTATATTTCATGATATTTTGACTTGGGTATCGTGACGGGTTTTCGGGGCGCTGATCACGAAAATGACGTCAATTATAAGCTGTGGCATAGCTTCTATTTCTTTATCAAAGTCAAAAATAAAACATCAAATATAGTTTAGTCGCTAAATCGCCACCATTTTTCGCACTCCTTCAATGACGTCACTGGTAAAAAATAAATAAACTACAAAAAAGAAAATACATACTTATACAAATGTATACGTTAATTGGCAAAATAAAAAAAAATACTATGTCATAAATAACTAATAAAAAATTTCCTTCTAACTATATACTTACTGCGGAACTCGGTGTGCACACCTTTGCGATTTACTCCGCAGCCACGCGCAGGATTGCGTTTTTTATCTGCATTTTAACGCACATCTGCAGCCCTGCGCGTGAGCGCAGATTCAATGTATAGTACCATGCGTTTCTCCATACAAAATTTGGTACTAGCGAACATCTATCTTATATATAAAATTCTCGTGTCACAGTTTTCGTTCTTATACTCCTCCAAAACGGCTTGACCGATTCTCATGAAATTTTGTGAGCGTATTGAGTAGGTCTGAGAATCGGCCAACATCTGTTTTTCATCCCCCTAAATGTTAGGGGTAGTCCACCCCTACTTGTTTTTTTTTATTTTTACACAACATTTTTAGTTTCTATTTTTTTACAACATACAAAAATACATACAATCCTAAATTTTCACCCTTTACGATCAATCCTTCAAAACTGATCAATCGTCATTTAATTAGTTTTATTCCCATGGGAAATCTAAAAAACGCGATTTAACCCAATTCCACGCGGGCGAAGCCGCGGGCGGAAAGCTAGTACTAATATATAAAGCTGAATAGTTTAGTTTGTTTGAACGCGCTAATCTCAGGCACTACGGGTCCGATTTGAAAAATTCTTTTTGCGTTGGATAGCTCATTAGTCCAGAAAGGCTTAAGGCTATAAAACATCACGCTGCGACTAATAGGAGCAGAGCATTACTAACTCAACGCGAACGAAGTCGCTGGCGGCCGCTAGTATAAAATGTAAACCTTTGAGGAGTTCCCTCAACAGACTGTCCTTCGTTTTCATTATCAGACTCCTAATGATCATAACAATCCATCTAGGTGTAAAGCTCTTATCAATACAAATTAATCAAGATATTACACAAGGTAGCTGCTGTGAATCGTTGAGGAGTTCCCTCGAATTTCTCTCGGCTCTATCATCAGATCTATTGCAGACATTCATTTTAACCTACTTATATGGGTGTAAAGTTTTCATCAATATAAATGAACAGAAATAAGTCCAAACATAAGGTAACTATTGTAAACCTTTAAGAAGTTCCCTTAACTGGCCTTTGTCTTCAACATCAGAGCTTTAATGATGATCACAACTCATTTAGGTGTAAAGTTCTTATCAATACAAATTTATTAAGCACAAACACGAGGCAGCTGATATGAATCGTTAAGGAGCTCCCTCGGCTGTCTCCCGGCTCCATCATCAACTCCGAACTTTACTAAATTGTAGTGCGTTAAAACACTTAATGAAAAAACTTAGAAAAGCCCTAGACGCCCCTTTGATTTTTTAAATTTCTTCTAGATTTACCTAGTCTTTCATCATCAGACCCTAATTTCCTAAACATGAGACTACCTTGAAGATATCGTCTTTCTAATAAAACAAAAACATGTGGCACTCGGGGCTGCCGCGGTAAAGCTATTTTATACTAGCGGCCACCAGCGACTTCGTTCGCGTTGAGTTAGTAATGCTCTGCTCCTATTAGTCGCAGCGTGATGTTTTATAGCCTTAAGCTTTTCTGGATTAATGAGCTATCCAACGCAAAAAGAATTTTTCAAATCGAACCCGTAGTGCCTGAAATTAGCGCGTTCAAACAAACAAACTCTTCAGCTTTATATATTAGTACTAGCTTTCCGCCCGCGGCTTCGCCCGCGTGGAATTAGGTTATATCGCGTTTTTTAGATTTCCCATGGGAATAAAACTAATTAAATGACGATTGATCAGTTTTGAAGGATTGATCGTAGAAGGGTGAAAATTTAGGATTGTATGTATTTTTGTATGTTGTAAAAAAATAGAAACTAAAAATGTTGTGTAAAAATAAAAAAACAAATAGGGGTGGACTACCCCTAACATTTAGGGGATGAAAAACAGATGTTGGCCGATTCTCAGACCTACTCAATACGCTCACAAAATTTCATGAGAATCGGTCAAGCCGTTTCGGAGGAGTATAGGAACGAAAACTGTGACACGAGAATTTTATATATAAGATAGACGTTCGCTAGTACCAAATTTTGTATGGATAAACGCATGGTACTCTACATTGAATCTGCGCTCACGCGCAGGGCTGCAGATGTGCATGAAAATGCAGATAAAAAACGCAATCCTGCGCGTGGCTGCGGGGTAAATCGCAAAGGTGTGCACACCGAGTTCCGCAGTATGTAGTTAGTAGGAAAATTTTTATTAGTTATTTATGACATAGTATTTTTTTTATTTTGCTAATTAACGTATACATTTGTATAAGTATGTATTTTCTTTTTTGTAGTTTATTTATTTATTTATTTTTTACCAGTGACGTCATTGAAGGAGTGCGAGAAATGGTGGCGATTTAGCGACTAGGGGCCATCCATAAAGTACGTCACACGAATTTCATGATTTTTTGAGCCCCCCCTCCGTCCTTGTCACATGTGATCACTTTTCTGAGACCCGATGTGACGTCACATGTTTTGCAATTTCACATCGAAAAATTATTAAATTAAAACAGCAGTTCCGAATTTAGTTTTATTTCCATTTAAATAAAGTACTTTTTTTTATGAAATCAACATTATATCAATTATTTGAAACAATAACAAAGCAATAAACTATTGAATATAAAGAAAAGAAAGAAACCCAAAGGGCTCAATCGGCAAGTGTCACTAAAGCGAGTATGATCTCGTAAAGAAAACAATTTAAACCGTATTGTCCCAAAGATAGAGTTGGAAATATTTTTTAGTTTATGGGTCATTCCATGTAACGGGTGTTACAAGTCGTACACTTTTACTTGACAATTAATTCATGATGCAATAAGAAAACAATTAAGTTTTATGAGCTTAACACCTTCCATCTAGGACTATTTATTGGTATCTGTAATAAATTGGACAGTTACAAACAGCAGTAAAGAAATTAAAGGCAAGATATGTGTGTAACGGGCGTTACACGATTTTGTCTAAGCTTTCGGGCTTAACCGACATGAAAGCAAAACTCTGCGAATTTCTTTACTTTACGTTAGTGAGAAAATTGGAACTACGTAGCTAAATAAATTCTTAACTTCGTAGTCCACTTGTTTTAAAACAAAAATACAAACATAATTTTTTATCGAAGTTTAAAACTGTAACGGGTGTTACAGCTGAATGTAACGGGTGTTACGAGTACGAAATTAAAACAATATTTGTACCAATAAAGGTATTTTAATAACAATAGCAGTGAAATAATCATGTTTAATGCTAATTTGCATTAATATTTTTGGGAAAATAATAATATCTGCTCCTTCGCATGGACATATTGGCTTATCCCTGCACCACTGTATCCTTTTTTTTTTTGCTTGCTTTTGACTAAAAGATTACAATATTTTTAATAAAAATATTGTAATGTTTTAGTCGAAATACTCTCTACGCGATTTCTAGTTTTTTGTCTGGTTTTAAGCTTTTAAGTTTGGATCTTGTACAATTTTTTCTTTATCTTTTTTTCTTCGTTTTCTGTCCCTCTCTCTTTCTTTTTGCACGGTGTTCTGCATGTTTTGCAGATTTTTTTTCAGGCTTTGTCTATATTTTTCTTCATTCTATTTTTCGCTGAAGACATCGTCAGTATAAAAGGAAAGCTGGCTCAACCTAAGCAAAGTACACCATACTGCATTCGGCATCAGGCATAATTATTATTTTGAGGCCCGCCAATAAATCTATATATCAATAATTTTCAATATTCAATAAATAAATCAATAATTTTAGTGTCAGAGATCTGTCGAGTTGTCAAAGGCTGCTTGAAAACAGCTAACTATAATTTATCTAAGTGTCTTTTTCTTAATTAAATAGAAAGAATAGCATGCAACTTAAATTTAGTCTAGTTTTTGAACAAGGGATTCGGGGCTAATGAATGGGTCAAACAACTCAAGACATTAGAGGTTACCCATTTACCAACAAGATAAGAAGTAAGAATAAAATGCAAATATTTTATTCAACACAGCAAAATGAAAATGTTGTCAACAGTTGACGAAAACATTTTTTATTAATGAAAGACATAAAAAACCTGTCATTATAATATTTGGAGGACCCCTAAACGTAAAACCTTTAAAAAATCACTAAACTAGCGCCATTACGTTTTTATTAGTTCTTATCAAGGCATGTCAAAATTTGGTAACACCCGTTACGTAACGGGTGTTACACACTGTTACCCGTCAAAATTTCACAAACTAAAAGGCCAATCTTCATATAAATGCAAACTTAAGTGGTTATCATTCATATCCTTACTTTCTTAAAAGCATTTTATAATGCGTGCAATAACTTAATCGCCAAACAAACAAATGCACTTTTTTGTAACGGGTGTTACAGGTAGGAGGCATAATTTAAAAGTTAAATAAATGGAAAGAATAATAAAACTTACGAAATAATATTACACGCAACAACTGTTGAAAACATTTCTGTTCGAATGGCGGGAATCGTAATGCCAATTTAACAATAGTTTTCTTTTTTCAGTGAATTCAGTTTTGATTAAATTTATCAACCATCAATCGTTCATACTAACCTAACTTAAATATGTAAAAAAATCGAAAAATTAAATACTTATCGAAAAAATAATTATATATTATTAAAATATGGGGATTTAAGATTATCCTAAGATACATTTTAATTTAAAAACAGTAATTTAAAAATTTATGTTGCAGTAGCGTTTTTCATGGAATTACCCTTATAATTAATATTTCAAATAACGCGATTATTACCTCTAGCTATATTCGATTTTGAAATGTGATGTCACAAAACATAGTACCCCACCCACCCCTTGTCACACCATGTCACACTTTGTCGACACCCCCCTTCCCCCTTTATGTGTGACGTACTTTATGGATGACCCCCTAAACTATATTTGATGTTTTATTTTTGACTTTGATAAAGAAATAGAAGCTATGCCTCAGCTTATAATTGACGTCATTTTCGTGATCAGCGCTCCGAAAACCCGTCACGATACCCAAGTCAAAATATCATAAAATATAATTTCGGCCACCTTGGATTTCAAAAATGACGTCATTTTCGTGATTAGCACCCGCGAAAACCCCTTTCACGACACCCATGTCAAAATATCATAAAATTAGTGTCAGTCATCTTGGATTTCAAAAATGACGTCATTTTCGTGATCTGCACCCCCGAAAACCCCCGTCACGACACCCATGTCAAAATATCATAAAATTGGTGTCAGCCATCTTGGATTTCAAAAATGACGTCATTTTCGTGATCTGCACCCCCTAAAACCCCTTTCACGACACCCATGTCAAAATATCATAAAATTGGTGTCGGCCATCTTGGATTTCCAAAATGACGTCATTTTCGTGATTAGCACCCACAAAACCCCTTTCACGACACCCATGTCAAAATATCATAAAATTGGTGTCGGCCATCTTGGATTTCCAAAATGACGTCATTTTCGTTATTAGCACCCACAAAAACCCCTTTCACGACACCCATGTCAAAATATCATAAAATTGGTGTCCGCCATCTTGGATTTCCAAAATGACGTCATTTTCGTAATTAGCACCCACAAAAACCCCTTTCACGACACCCATGTCAAAATATCATAAAATTGGTGTCGGCAATCTTGGATTTCAAAAATTACGTCATATTCGTGATCTGCACCCCCGAACACCCCCGTCACGACACCCATGTCAAAATATCATAAAATTGGTGTCGGCCATCTTGGATTTCCAAAATGACGTCATTTTCGTGATTAGCACCCACAAAAACCCCCTTTCACGACACCCATGTCAAAATATCATAAAATTGGTGTCGGCCATCTTGGATTTCCAAAATGACGTCATTTTCGTGATTAGCACCCACAAAAACCCCTTTCACGACACCCATGTCAAAATATCATAAAATTGGTGTCGGCCATCTTGGATTTCCAAAATGACGTCATTTTCGTTATTAGCACCCACAAAAACCCCTTTCACGACACCCATGTCAAAATATCATAAAATTGGTGTCGGCCATCTTGGATTTCAAAAATTACGTCATATTCGTGATCTGCACTCCCGAAAACCCCTATCACGACACCCATGTCGAAATACCCAAAAATTCATCGAAATACCAAATTTTAGGCGAAGTTATCCGCAAACAAACATAAAAATAAAAACTTTTTACAAAAAAACAACCGACTTCAAAAACTTTCACTACAAAGTGAAAAATAACTAATTTCGGAAGTTGGTGTATTTCGTTTGGTATATTCGTTTTAGACGCCGAGTTCCGAAATTAGTTATTTTTCACTTTACATAGTGGTTTTTGGAAGTCGGTTGTTTTTTTCTAAAAAAGCTTTTATTTTACATTTTTTAGTTGTTAAAAGTACTATGTATTCAGTTGCATCCGGTCAGACTGGAAGCTGACGTCAAATATAGTTGGGAAATGACGTACTTTTGTTTACTTTAATTTTTACCCGTAAGTACCTATTCCCTCAACTGCCTATGGTCTTCATCATTAAATTTACTGTAGACTATTATTTTAACCTAATCGGAGTAAAGGTCTTATTAATATAAATGAATGAAGTCCAACCACAAAGTAGCTACTGGAAACCGTTGAGGAGTTCCCGGAACTGGCCTTTGTCTTCATCATTAGAGCTCTTATGAGAATCGCAACCCATCTAGGTGTAAAGTTCTTATCAATACAAATTAATCGAGCCCAACCACAAGGTAGCTGCTGTCAATTGTTGAGGAGTTCCTTCGACTGTCTCTCGGCTCCATCATCAGATCTACTCCAGACCTTTATTAAATTGTAGTGCTTTAAAATATTTAATGAAAATGCTAAGAAATGCACTAGTCGCCCCCAATTTTTGAAAGTTCCGCTTGTTTTCTCTGGACTTCCACCATCAAACCTTGATATCCTTATCAAGGGACCACCTTGGGAACGTCTTCCTTCCAACAGAAAAAGAATTATCAAAATCGGTTTATAAATGACGAAGTTATGCGCGAACAAACATAAAAAAAAACATATACGGTCGAATTGAGTAACCTCCTCCTTTTTGAAGTCGGTTAAAAATTGAACATAAAAAACATATAATTGAGCAACCTCCTCCTTTTTGAAATCGGTTAAAAAAACGAACACCAAAATAAACATCAATACTATCTTAGAGACACTCTAAGACAGTATTATACTCTATGCGACATGCGGTGCGTGAGCGAGCAAGCAGATACTTTCTCGCTCACGCCCCGCCCGCTTATGCTAGCGGAGCGCGCGATGACGAACGACACGGGTTCCCCCTTCGAGAGCTTGTGGCATACTGAATCTCAATAGCCCGGGCAACAGAAATGATGGCGAATGCGCTCAGATTGTTGAACAAAATTTTGATTTTGGTCGTTTTAAAAAAATATTTCTACAATAATGTTCGTCATGAAATTACCTATCCATTAGTGTAAGAACGCAATCTAAATAATGCTTGCTTTCCGAGGAGATGCACGTTTATGATAATTATTTCTCTTGTCAGTGGTTTCGTTGTGAAGGAATTATTTAAACATTATACTTAGTAAAATAAAAAAAAATCTACAATTTTGAAGCCAAGATTATGGAGAAAATTTACGTATTTTTAATAAGTTGATATTTCTTTTGGATAAAGAGTAGATAGCTCCGGAAAACTACATAAAAACGGCTTGCGGTGTGTTTTTCCTCTGGAGCCGCCTTAATGCGTTGTATTGTCGCTGTGCGAAAGCTGTTTTACATTGCACAGAGGGGCAAACAAGAGCACCACTTCGCTTATTTATACTTTCCTTTCCTACAACAGAACAACTCAAGATACTACAAGAGCGCAATGAGCGTAAGTTGCAGAGGTCGCCCTTAGAAATGGACGACGATAGTGATACTATGAGCCCTCTGTCCGAATGGCTGAGCAATGGGGTCGAGGTGCAGACCTCGGATGTCGATCTTCTGCCACCGTGCACTTGCCATCCGGACACGTCGGGGCGGTCGGAAGCCTCCAGCAACTTCGTATTTAATCGTAAGTAGAGATATACAGACGACAGCACATCATACTACTACCATCTGTCAGATTTCTTTATTAGATTTTCTATTTTATCTCTAAAGCGTTACTGATCAAGGTTGATTGGGAATATTGGACAGTTTCGGGTAGCTTGACCTGCTGTCGTCCGTACTAAACTGATAGATAGAAACTGAAACTATATGTCGGCCAAAATCGATAAAGAATAGAGGCAAAAAAAACCGTTTCTAGGCAACGAGTAGTTTACACCTAAAAGACAGATGTTAACAACCTTTTCTAGTTAGATGATTTTCAGAAAAGTACTAATTCTACTTCCTACTAATGTAAACAGTTTATTTGTTTAGATATTTATGATTTGCATGGAACGCTTAACCATAGAATAAAGAGAGGGAAGTAGGTTATCTCCGACCCAATCCGCGATTTAATTGCCTACTGTCTTAGGGTTGTCACGTTTATCTAAATTTTAATTCAGTGGCGCCGATTCTGTTGTTCACAAACTAAACTAATTTTAAGTTATGTGCATCTTTTTCTTTCCATTTCGTTAAGAAAAGGACAGAAGATAAAACGTCAGTTTAGATCTGTCAAATTAGTTCGCTCCTGATGTAAACTGGCGTATTATAATCGCCATGTTTATAGTCGTGTCTAAACTGTCTATGGAGTATCTCAATTTGACAGGATTAAATTAAAATGTTATCTTCTATCCTTTTCTTAACGAAATAGAAAGAAAAAGATGCACATAACTTAAAATTAGTTTAGTTTGTGAACAACAGAATCGGCGCCAGTGTCTATAAATTGGCAAAGGTCTAAAAGTTGACGACTGTTCACGCTTCGTCGGATTCGGTTGTCACCGAAACCGCTAACAAATATTTATATACTAAGAGCTTATATTTAAATTATTTGCTTAGTATTTAGTATAGGTACATATAGTCATATACTGGTCAGATTTTTTCATCATTTATTTAGTGATTTATTAGTAGTTTTGTACACATAAAGGACCATATTTATTTTTATTTTTAATACATCTACCTACTAAGTTTCAACAGTGTAGTCCTAATAGTTTCGGAATAAAATGGCTGTGACACACGGACAGACAGTCAGACAGATAGACAGACAGACAGACAAACGAACAGACAGACAGACGGACGGACGGACAGACAGACAGACAGAACGTATTTATAAGGGTTCCGTTTCGTAAGCTAAACAGCAAAGGTTTAGCTTCGGAACCCTAAAAATCGTAAACAACATAAAAATACTAACAACTGCCTCTTTGACTAATCATTTCTGTTGTTAAGATCTGAACTTTATTTATCTGATTCACAAATAGTCAATTAGGTACTTACTTATTTTTAATAACGATTTTATAACTGTAAGTAGGTAGTTACTATACCTACCTACAATAGGTACTGAGAAATCGGCATAACTAAATGTAAACAAAGCAGTAGCGCTAGCGGCAAATCAACTGACAGATCAAAAGTACCTTTAATCATTGATTTGTGTGAATAATAAATTCTAGTACGAAAACAGGCCTACCTACTTCCCCTATCTGATAGAAAACTAATACTTACAACAAGAAATAAGTAAGTTCCTAGGTAGATACCTATCTCATCATCAAGTAAAAATTATAATGCTAAAATAATAAGTGACTTTTCCTGCTCAGTAGGTAATCTGAACAGAGACAATTCTGAAATCGATGAATTATTAAGACACCCAAACACACAGCAATACGTTCTCCTGCGATAATCACACATTGTTCTTTAATTTAGCTACGTAATATTCTGTAATCTGTGATTTAGCGAATGTGCCGAAAAGCCGTGACGCGCGAACCTCGTTCGGTGCTAGCCGCGACTAGCGCACCGATAGGCACTCTGATATTGTGTTTAGGTGTGCGTGCGGCGACGCATAGATACGATGGCGCACACATACAAGCCGCGCGCGGTCCGTTTGTATGAAGATAACCTACTTCCCTCTCTTTATTCTATGGCTTAACCATAAATATGAATATGAAATATGACACACATGTAAGCTAGTTACCTAATAGGTTAAATTTTTTGATACATATATATTATACTTAGTCCATACTTAAAAGTATTACAATGCATGTGTTCTTCTTTTTTGTAGAGCTATCACATATATAACATTAATGTCGACTTTTTATGGTTTTTCGAAATACCAAGTTATTATGCATGTTATTTTAGTGATTCTATTGAAATATACTGCAATAGGAATTGTTAATAAATAGTGAGCGCGTAAAAGTCGTTAATCACATAAACAACAGGAGATTTGTAAAACGTGAGTTGTGATAACCCTAAATTGGTTGGTTTACCTCTATTCTTTGTGGAGCTTGGCGAGAATATTGGTAATCTAAGGCACTAGTCAGCTATTTTTATAAATTTGTCATTCCAACACGATTCCACTGTCATTGTGCTTAAAAGTTCGTAATCTGCTAAATTCATGATGATCGAACAATTATCTCAGTCATCTCGTAATGGAATGGTGATAGAATGACAAGGTATTATAAAACCCGTTAGTAAAAATGATTTCCTAAAAACTACTACTCAATTTGAACATTTATTGATATGGAGTGGAGTGTCTGTGATTGACCACTGGAAAGTCACAATGACGCAATTTTGTAAATAGATTACGTGACTTGTCAAAGTCGATCATTATGAGATCACTGGTCGATCATTCTGATACTATTGTAATAGCAGACTAAGGCTCCTGATAGAGTCAAGTAGAGGTCAAGCCAGTCGACATAGGCTACAAAATAAGCAAGCTGAAGTAGCAATGTCATTGCGTATTTTAACTACTTTTTAAATCAAGTGCATAACACGTGCATTATAATACTTTTAAGTATGCACTACGTATACCTATATGTATCAAAATTTTTACCTATTAGGAAATTAGCTTACATGTGTGTCATATTTCATTCAAATCGCCAAATCATAAATACCTAAATCATATCTAAACATTAATAAACTGTTACGTACTGCTACTGTACATTAGTACCAAGTAGGATTATTACTTTTATGAAAATCATCTATCTAGAAAAGGCTTTTCTTCTTCTTTTCTTTAGAGTGAATACTACTTCAACTCTTCAATGGCCTCTGTGGTTAGATACTACAATTTTGCACGTGTAACAAATTATAGAAATTCTTCAAAAAAATATTTCACAATAATGGCGGATATCGCGTTAACATTTTCTTTTAGATGTAAACAAGTCGTTGCCTAGCAACGGTTTGTTTGCCTCTATTATTTATTGAATTTGGCCCAAATATAGGTGGAGCGACGATTTTTACAGGGCGGCTGGTGGCAGCTGAATAGAGTTAGTAATTTTTGCTATACAGTTTTGCCATCAGTTTGAATATCTTTATTATAGGACCAAACACTGTCCCCAGCAGGATACATCCTTTTCTCTTTAATTTGTTTACTTGAATCTTCTGTATTTATTTTGCGTAACAAAAACTGGTGAAAATTTTAAAATGTAATATTTTCTTAAAATATTATACTATTCAACCTCTCGAAGGCCAGAGATCTTCCTTCCAACAGGTATATCACTAAGAATCAATTAGTTTAAGATATTTAAATGGTACTTTGGGTCCACCCACCAGGCAGTTGTATAGATTTCTTAACACCCTTGTAAGGGTGTTAAGAAATCTATACAACTGCCTCAAAGAAAGAAAGAAAGAGAATAGTTTATGAACTACTGAACTAATGGTTAAAATAGAACATAATATTCTTTATTATGTACACCATATATAATATAAACAAAAAGAATGTACAAAGGGAGACACAATGAGCGGTCTTATCGCTAAGAGAGATCTTTTACAGACAACCTTTGGATAGAATACTCAGGGGAAGGAGAGAGAGAAATAATGTAGATAATCTACAGTTTACTATTTACATAGATTATATAATAAATACAAAGAAAGAGGTGTCTCGTCGAATCCAGCTCGGCTGGGCAGCGTTCGGGAGGCTACGCTACATCTTCTCGTCGTCCAAGATACCACAGTGTCTCAAGACTAAAGTCTTTTGCCAGTGTGTGTTGCCAGTGATGACTTATGGAACTGAAACGTGGTCGCTCACAATGGGCCTCATACGAAGGCTCAGAGTCACACAAAGGGCAATGGAAAGAGCTATGCTCGGAGTTTCTCTGCGTGATCGAAACATCATCAAACATCGAAATGAGGTGATCCGCAGAAGAACCAAAGTCACCGACATAGCTCTGCGAGTCGCTAAAATTAAGTGGCAGTGGGCAGGGCACATTGCTCGGAGAACCGATGGCCGATGGGGCGGTAAGGTTCTGGAGTGGCGGCCACGTACTGGAAGACGCAGCGTAGGGAGGCCCCCAACAAGGTGGACCGATGACCTGGTGAAGGTCGCGGGAAGCCGATGGATGCGGGCAGCACAAGACCGGTCAACGTGGAAAGCCTTGGGGGAGGCCTTTGTCCAGCAGTGGACATCTATAGGCGGAGAAGAAGAAGATATAATAAATATGTAGGTAAAGTGTGTCATACTAGTTTAAATAAATATATAGGAATTTCCTTCCCTGAATGAGAGGAGATATGTCCCTGACCTGACCCAGCAGTGGGACGATAATGAGGTTGATGATGATGATCTAATTAATAAACAAAATACAAGAGCAAATAAAATATAGTGATATGTTTGAAAAGAGAGGAAGTGCTTTTTTATCATAGTTTTAAAAGTGGACAGAGTTTGAGCACGCCTTATTGTTATAAATAATTGTTTTATTATTGATTAATAATTCTTTCAACTGTTCCAAAATATTAGTCTAAGATTAAAATTCAATTTATTCTTTTATGTTGTGGCCTTATTTCTAACGTGAAACGAAACTATAATTTAAAAAGTTAGAGAGCGGTCAGTGCGGGGTTTTTGATAATGGTTTTTGAAGGATTTTGAAAAAAACTAAAGTACTGAAAAATTGTAAATACTTATAGTAGGAAGAGTGGATAAAGGGGGATTATCTGGGGTGTTATTGTGGAGTGGCCACGTTGTAGGTTATTGGAAGCTAAGTACAATGTTTTGTTTGCATTTTTATGTATTCTTGCTAAATAATGTAGCACTCGGACGAGTGCAATTTCCTTGTAAGAAAAACTATGATAAATTATTGTATTACTGTTAGAAAGTTGCTAAACACTCATTAATATGATAAAACCTTATGATAGTACCTAATGACATAATAGTTATGAGATTTTATAGCTGATAAATATAACCTGACTGTTAATCATTATCATGACTTTTATTTACTACTTTACTATTTCCAGGTATCTAATATATTTCTATCAGTTTCAGAAGTGGGATGACCAGGAGCACCGAATTCGTGTAAATGAGGACCCAAAAACCACGAAAGACGACAGAGTTCCGAGGCGAACCGCGGCAGAAACGATGGCGTTCATGGCGGCCGCAAGAGTCTCCACCAGGGTCCGGTAGTTCTTCAGACGATGTAGACGTAAAGGTGTTCCTGTTATTGTGGAAAGTATCACTACAAAAGCCGATATAATACCTTTATTTGATATATAATCCTATATTGATCCTGAGTCCACTGAGATTTACGCTATGCAGTGGCTAAACAAAATTGAACAGTTGGGGGCTATACATAATTGGTCAGATAACATGGAGTCCTATTTCATGCAATCCAGGCTATCGGGCATGGCAAAAGTGTGGCAGTCATCGCTGCAATCTTATGAGCTCACTAGGGAGGATTGGAAACGTGAGTTGCTAGCAGCATTTCCTAAAAACATAGATTATGTGGAGTCACTTCGAGAAATGCTAGCATTAAGAGGCGTATTACAAAAAAGTCGGAAATTGCATGTTGCTGACGTTGAAAAAGTATGTTTTGTATGCGTCGTATCAAATAACAATTACGTGGAAAAATAGTTTGTTTTCTCTACTACAATGAGGATAAAACCAATTTTAGATGAAGCCGGTATGTCCTAACTGACTACCTCTGCGAAGAAATAGCCGAAACAAACTCAGGGATCATCGTCTTTTTTCCAAGTCTTTTACACTCAAAATTATATTTATATTCAAAATTATACTTACTTGACATATTCACCCCTAGTTATTAATTGATATAAAAAATAATAATAATAAGGCATAATAATTATAACGGCTCAAGATGTTTAGTCCGTCTCACTCGACGCTAGCTCGCTACACTGGTCGCGGTGTGTGTGCGCACACATCAATAATATTGCCGTCATTTACCTAAACTCGAGCGTTCAAATTTTGTGAAATGGCTCTTAAGAAAAACTCCAAATGAAAGCATGACACAATACTTTTATAATAAGTATGCTATGCTCAATAAATTGGAAATTTATGAATATAAAGCTGTTGCTTGTCTTGTTGATGGCCTGCCTACACATATGCGAGCACCAACACGATCAACGAATTACAAAAACCCAAGTGATCTGTACTTAAAGTTCCGTCCAATTCCTGCTCGAAATGAAGATAGAGATGTGAAAGATACTAAAAAGCCAGTTAACTGTTTCTTATGCCAAGAGTCAGGTCATACAGTACGCTGATGCCCTAAACACACCCAAGCAAATAGACCTAACTGTACACTTTGTGGTCGACTGTGGCATCCACCGGGAAATGTTGGTTTATACCAAGTACATCGACAGCCTCCACATCATTGGTTATTCCAGCAACGAGCGCCGGCAACAAACACGAGACTGTCAATATATTATCAGAGCTTCTGTAATAAACGGAGGAGATCAATCTTCAATGCAAGTAACCAATGCATCGACAGACACCTTGATCCTGAATAAAGGACAGTTACTAATTAGATGTTTTGTATGTGTAGAAAAAGAATTGCCAGAAATCAGCAAAAATAATACATTAACAGGTGATGGCCTATCAATTGATGTTGCCAAAGTTCGCTATGGCTCACAAGACCCTAGAATAAAAGAGAAACTATTATTATTATCAGAATTCCAAGACTGTTTTTCGGCTAGTACTACTGAACTTGGTTGTACAAATGAAATAAGTATGAGCATCGAATAGGAATCAGATAAACCAGCCTGTTACAGGCCATACAGATTATCCATACCCGAAAACTCTATAGTGAGAGAAAAGATAGGTGAGATGCTGAAGAATAGTATAATAAGGGAAGCTACATCTACATACGCCAGTCCAATAATACTAGCAAGAAAAAGGTAAGAGATTACCGGCTGTGTGCGGATTATAGGAAATTAAATAGTATAACTGTGAAAGACAATAATATCCACTTCCCGTAATTGAAGTATGTAAGTGTCTATTGGTAAGTTGAGAAACTCTCTGGTAAGAAGGTCTTCACCAGCCTTGACCTTTCACAAGGGTTCTATCGAATACAAATGCATGAGACATCAGTACCTAAAACTGGATTAACCCCTGAAGGACATTATGAGTTTTGAGAATGCACTTCGGGCTGACAAATTCGCCGTGTGTTTTTCAGAAATTTGTGGACAAAACTTTAGGGACCTTGAGATTTGATAAAGTACTCCCATACATTGACGATCTACTTATACCCAACATTACTGAGGAGGAAGGGCTAGAAAGTTTACGTACAGTATTAATCATTCTAAGGAATGCCCGGTTAACTCTTAACATAGATAAATGTACCTTTTTGCAAACTAAATTGGAGTACCTTTGATATGAAATAAGTGAAGAGGGCATACGACCAGGACAGAAAAAAAATGTAGCGGTGACTAAGTACAAAGAACCAGCAAATGTTCGTGAATTAAGCATATTTTTGGGACTTACTAGCTATTATCGCAAGTTTGTGAAGAATTATGCTCATATATACTCACGATCGACGAATTATACTCACGATCTGTATGGATTGCTGAAAAAGAATCGTTCGTGGGAATGGAATGAACCGCAGCAAGCAGCCTTTGATACCTTGAAAGCATTGCTTACTGAAAGACGCATACTTGCTCTCTATAATCCCAATTCGTTACGGAGGTTCATACCGATGCATCAAGTAGAGGTGTTGCTGGCAGACTACTACAGAAGGTCAAAGGTATATTACAACCTGCCGCTATTTCAGCCGGAAGACTAGTAAAGAAGAGGCTTTATACAATTCATATGAATTGGAAACCTTAGCAGTCGTTGAGACACTGAAAAGATTTCGAATTTATCTGGCTGGAATTCAATTTAAGGTGGGCACAGATTGTGTAGATGTTAGACACACCTTTGAAAAGAAAGATCTCTTGCCTAGAGTGGCACGATGGTGGTTGAGCATCCAAGAGTATAATATGGAAGTTGTGCACAGACGTGGTCCATCCCACAAACATGTGGATGCTTTAAGCAGGACTCCAGTTGAAACGTCCTGGATATTTTGGATTGGGCAATGTGTCTTCAGATCCAAGATGCTGATATTTGTTGCATAAAGCAAAAGTTGGAGAATGATACAGCAGACTCTGATCTTTCCAAATAACTATATCCTACAAGACAAGAAGCTGTACAGAAAGATTACAGATGACCAGGTGAGATTGTGAGATTGGTGATTCCCACAATGGCATGTTGGGATATTCTCCGCAAATATCTGACTATATTTAAACATGACTATAATTAAGGAAAACTGCTGGTTTTCGCGGATGACACGCTTCAATCGAAAATATGTTAACGCTTGCATTGATTGTGTGTACAAAAGAGGCCAGTACTGTAAAGTGGATCGAAGCTTACATCCTAAAGAGAAAAGGGCAGAACCTATGCATACTCTGCATATTGACTATTTAGGCCCTTTTTGTAAAAGCATACGACATTTTTGTATCTATTCGTTGTTGTAGACTCGTACACAAAATTTGTTTGAGCTAAACCCACAAAGACAGCGAAATCTGTGGAGACAGAGAAAAGTTTAGAAGAGATTTTCAGTTATTTTGGCTTTCCGAAATGCATTATTTCTGATAGCGACGCGGCATTTACAAGTAAAAGATTCAAAGAATTCTGCATAAAAAAATAATTAAGTAAAACATGTTTTAAATGCTATTGCGTCTCCTAGATCTAATGGTCAAGTAGAGAGAAACAAACGGACTCTACTAGAAGCTATTAACAAAAATACGACTGATGAACGTTATTGCGATAGTTGTTTGACCAGATTAGTATGGTTTGAATAACACCGTCAACTCTACCACGGGATTCCCTACCTACCGGCTTATG
Organism: Sesamia nonagrioides; assembly: GCA_017933935.1. Lineage (NCBI taxonomy): Eukaryota > Metazoa > Arthropoda > Insecta > Lepidoptera > Noctuidae > Sesamia > Sesamia nonagrioides. The sequence continues at coordinate 143,990 of JADWQK010002004.1, read as the reverse complement.
TTTCAAGGTAGCGGTGCAAAACTGCAAGGTATTTCTGATATTTTGTATGATGATGAATCAATGGCATTGCAAAACAAAGAATTGGCGGTTTAGAAAATTAAAAAGGCTTCTGAGTACATGAAGAAGACATTTGATGAGAAACGGAAAAAACCAACTATATACAAAGAATCAATATAATTATCTTGTGCTGTGGAAAGGGGCGCAAGATAAAAATAAAGACTCTGTGATACAAGTTAAGAGAAAAATATAGTGTTAAGAAAATATTATTCAATGATAGATATATTATTGTGTGTATAAAAGGTCCCCAATGATATAAAAAAAATATATCAGGCCACTGAAGCTTCACATGCTCTGAGAAAATTTGGTAATGAATATAATACTGACTCTGACTCGCATGATAGTACGGAAGAGTTAATAGATTTATTAGAAGGATAGAAAAAGGTGAATGAAAAGATCGAATTAAAACGCTAATTGAGATTAATGGGCCGTCTTAGCCGACGATGAGAAAAGGGTGACAGTCATTATGTCTATATCTTTACTGTAATGAAGAATGGGCCGTCTTACCAGACGATGAGAAAATGGTTGATTATTGCTTTCATATTATTACTATTCTGTACCTACTTACTTATGGGCCGTCTTACCAGACGATGAGAAAATGGTTGAATGTTGTTTTATATTATTACTATTGTGTACTTACTAAAGGGCCGTCTAACCAGACGATGAGAAAATGGTTGAATGTTCTTTTATATTATTATTATTGTGTACTTACCTATGGGCCGTCTTACCAGACGATGAGAAAATGGTTGAATGTTGTTTTATATTATTACTATTGTGTACTTCCTTATGGGCCGTCTTACTAGACGATGAGAAAATGGTTGAATGTTGTTTTATATTATTACTATTGTGTACTTCCTTATGGGCCGTCTTTCTAGACGATGAGAAAATGGTTGAATGTTGTTTTATATTATTACTATTGTGTACTTCCTTATGGGCCGTCTTACTAGACGATGAGAAAATGGTTGAATGTTGTTTTATATTATTACTATTGTATACTTACCTATGGGCCGTCTTACCAGACGATGAGAAAATGGTCATAAATCGTGATTATTTTATTTTATTACTTGGGCTGTTTAACCCGACGATGAGAAAGGGGTGAACATTGGATAATAATTTGATGACATGTTTATAGTTGAATTAGTTTTTTTTATGTTAGTCACCTATCAGGGTTATAGAATATATGTGTATCTATAAAACAAAAAATAAAATAAAGCAGGTAGCTGTAGTATTGAATGGTTTATTTAAAAAAAAAGGTTGAATACAGGTGTTCTTCAAGGTCTAAACTGATGTTGGTCCGGAGCGGTCAGCGATTGAGGGCAGAAGACTGGTCACATTTAGAACTTCCTGACCTCATCCTGCTAGTGCGTTCGTCGTAATAAAAGAACTACCTACTTACATATTATTCCAACTAATCTAACTTTGTTATTTTGTGTAAGTAGATTTTAATATATATTATAAATAATTATTTAAATGTATCTAGGTACCTACTTAGAAAATTTCTTAATTTGCGTGGAAGCAAATTTTGTCAGGATGGACGACTGTTATAAATAATTGTTTTATTATTGATTAATAATTCTTTCAACTGTTCCAAAATATTAGTCTAAGATTAAAATTCAATTTATTCTTTTATGTTGTGGCCTTATTTCTAACGTGAAACGAAACTATAATTTAAAAAGTTAGAGAGCGGTCAGTGCGGGGTTTTTGACAATGGTTTTTGAAGGATTTTGAAAAAAACTAAAGTACTGAAAAATTGTAAATACTTATAGTAGGAAGAGTGGATAAAGGGGGATTATCTGGGGTGTTATTGTGGAGTGGCCACGTTGTAGGTTATTGGAAGCTAAGTACAATGTTTTGTTTGCATTTTTATGTATTCTTGCTAAATAATGTAGCACTCGGACGAGTGCAATTTCCTTGTAAGAAAAACTATGATAAATTATTGTATTACTGTTAGAAAGTTGCTAAACACTCATTAATATGATAAAACCTTGTGATAGTACCTAATGACATAATAGTTATGAGATTTTATAGCTGATAAATATAACCTGACTGTTAATCATTATCATGACTTTTATTTACTACTTTACTATTTCCAGGTATCTAATATATTTCTATCATTATAGACACGGGCAAGTCATTCCATAGCCGAATGCTTGTACAGTAAAAGATTTATATCTATGGCCTACCACCGAGAATATATATTAATAGTGTGTTACGCCATTAGGAAGCTGGACACGGTGAGCAAAATATTAAGTTGCAAGGCGGATTGTTCTGTGGCTTAAGAGACTACCAGGTAAGCCAAGGTAACTCATGTCCGGTAACCTACATATTTACATAACACACTATTACTTATTCTAAACTAGCTGTGCCCCGCGGTTTCACCCGCGTAAGCTTCTAGCGGAATGAGCTCAGTTGGTATAAAATAAGCGCCTGTTCAAATAATGGGAGCAAAATGTAGTACGTCCGCGTTTGCTCCCTTTTCCGCAATATTTTTTGTTCGTGCTCTGCTCCAGTTGGTCATAGCGGGATGTTTTATAGCCTATGTTCTTTCTCCGACTCTAGACTATCTGTGTACCAAATTTCATTACAATCGTTTCAGTAATTTTGGCGTGAAAGCCGGACAGACAAACAGACAGACAGAGATACTTTCGCATTTATAATATTATTATGGATTGGAGTCATTTTGAAGCATATTGCTAGTCAATTGCTTGAATAGGGTGTAATAAATGTTATGATAACGTCACATAACGGTAACATCGGTAAAGGTGTTTATTCATAAACGATGATTAAAGTTAAGTGACGTGCCGACGTCAAAAATGTATGGTTAAAAATTCGCTAATCACTAGTTAACTTTAAGCAACTTTTATGAATAAAAGGGATTATGTTAAAGACAAACTTTATTTTCAAGAAAGAGCATCTAGAAGCAGACTTCAAGCAAACCAGATACCAAGAAATTTCGGAAATATTGGAGAAGCATCCCAGCTTGCTAGACATATTCCAGGCAAACGCAAAGTAATAATAGAAATGTCTAGTGTAAACTTTTTATTTCTAAATAAATAGTAACAAACAAACTAAAACCTAATACAAAGATTGAATTGACTAAACGTATTTTATTTATTATATTATATGTATTTTATTTATTATATTATATGCGGCTACGATTAGTGGCGTGACTTGAATTTCGGTCAACCAAAAATATTGTATAATATTTTAAATACGACAAACACGATTACTTAAGAGTGGACTCTAGTGTCGAGGAATTTGAGAAATAGGTATTGAAGAAACTATTGCCATCGCACCGCTTTCAACCTTTCCCCATAAAGTGCGGAAGGGACAGTTGCAACTCAGGCTGATTTTACCTACAATAACGTTTATCAAAAGATGTTTCGTATTTCGCTGTTTTCTTTTTCAAATCATGACAGATCTCAATTATTTTATATCAAAATTTAGAGGATGAGTATACCTATGCCTCTATTATTTTCTTTTTGTCAGAAACTTATCACATTTGTGTAATACTCGTCTGAACATCGCGGTAAAAATGGGTTATTTTTCGGGATTTTAAAACATCACATTTCTTTTATTAAGTTTTCGAAAAAAACAATTAATAAGGGCGCGTATAATCAAGGTGTGAAAATGTAGAAAAAAATCATTGATCTAAAAGCGTTATCCACAAAGAAAACAGCGGAATACGTTTGTATGGAGAAAACGCCACTAGAGTCCCCCCTTAATTTAAAATTCAATAATGTTTTACATTCAATTACAATAATAACGTTAGACTTTTTCGTTACGTTTGGATTTTCTATAATTAATTTTAGCCAATACGACACTACATAATCCGTGACTAGAGCATACAGCTTAGACCTAATTAACCAAACCGGTCAGACCATCTTGATATTCTATTGCTTTACAAGTAGTATCATTTACTTCTGCTTGCATGGTCTCCTGAATCGTCGTCAGCTCTTGTTTGGTTACACTGTCTTTGAAATCTTCAAAAATTTCTGTATAACATTCCATTTTCTCTTCTACTTCGCCACTCATCTCGATTTCTTTGAAGACGTCAGATTTGATTCTATCCACTGTATTATTCAGCTCTGTGTCAACATCAGTTAGACTGGGAATGGAGATAGTTTTAAAAGAGTCTTTGGCAACAGGAAGTTTTGAGTCATTCATTGTGCTCCTTGATCCTACAATTTTAAGCGGGTTCGTATTGACAGGCAATAGAATGCATTCTTGTTTCACATTTAGGTTCGATGTGTTACTATCAGAATTGCTTATCGTATTGCTTGTCAGGACTTCTACCTCCTTCCTCCATGTTTGTTTTCTTTCTAATTGCTTCTGCAGCTCGTTGATCCTTTCTTCTTTTAGTTGCAGTAGACTGTCTAAGTGATCAACCTGTATAATGGAAAAATCAAGATTTTACAGGTATTTCAGAGATTTTTTTTATAAAATTATAAACTAGCGCTTGACCGCAATCCCGCCTGATGGTAAACAGTGACGCAATCGTTGATGTTAAAGCGCACTAGTTTACTAGGAGCCTATTCACTCTAGCCTTGAATACACTCAAATTGTAGTCCGACGGAAATACCGCCGCCGGCAAGTTGTTCCAGTCCCTCAGGTTAACAACGTAAGGTTGGAAACTCGCTGTACGACGGGTCGTCCGATGGTGGAACGGAGATGGGGGAATTAAATCATGCAATTCCCTCGCACATTCCCCAAAATGCATCCTATAGAACACCGAAAGGCTGGCTACTCTACGCCTGTGCTGCTGCTGCTGCGTGCGTGCGTGTGTGTGGTGTGCTGTGTGCTGTGTGTGCTGTGTGCTGTGTGCGTGTGTGTGTGTGTGTGTGCGTGTGTGTGTGTGTGTGTGTGTGTGTGTGTGTGTGTGTGTGTGTGTGTGTGTGTGTGTGTGTGTGTGTGTGTGTGTGTGTGTGTGTGTGTGTGTGGCTTTGGAGACCATCTCGAGTTACATCAGGATCAGGGTCACCAATCTGCCTCTTCGCCCGCCTCTCCACCGAGTCCAAATGTAGCTGCAGTACTCCACACACGAACGGACCTGTGCTTTGTACATCATTAGAAGTTGCCCTGGTGTGAAGTACCGCCGGACTTTGCGTAACTCCAAGTTTAAAAGTCTTAAATTTTGGTATGATCATTTCAGTTACAATCGTTCTTCCTTGAGAAGAATTGCAACACTTAAGTGGCAGTGGGCCGGGCACATTGCCCTTAGGACCAATGCCCGATGAGGCCGACGGATTCTCAAGTGGCGACTACGCACCGGAAGACGCAGCGTGGGCACGCCCCCGACAAGGTGGACCGACGACCTGGTGAAGGTCGCGGGAAACCGCTGGATGCGGGAGGCGCAGGACCGTTCGTCGTGGAGATCCTTGGGGTAGGCCTTTGTCCAGTAGTGGATGTCTTTCGGCTGAAATGATGATGATGAACATTTCTACTCACTTTTTGTCGTAGCACATCGCCAGCTTCTTTGGCATCTTTCAGCTCTTCTTTGAGGGCGGTATAAATGTCGTAGCTGATCACCTTTTGCTGTACTGTCTCCAACATGCCGTTGACCCTTATTTTGATTGGCACCATCAGTATGTTTTCTGTAATATTTTTTGTAATTCTTTATTCCCTATATTAGGTAGAACTAACATCAATCTTTCGACATACATCCGTATGTCCGTATTTTGTAGATATTAGTAATGATACAACTCTCAACATGACCGAACCATCGAAGCATAAAACAATATTTAAACTAGCTACGCCCCGTGGCTTCACCCGCGTAAGTTTCGATCCCGAGGGATATTGGGATGAAAAGTATCATGTGTTATTTCTAGTTGTAAACCATCTGTGTGCCGTATTTTATCCAAAGCCTTTCAGAAGTTTTTTTACGAGAAAGTGTAACAAACATTCATCCATAGATATATGCTTTCTCATTTATAATATTCGCAGGATTTTCGTCGTTTAATTTTAATTTATCCAACACTGTTACCATAATATATCATCCGAAAACTAGTACTAAAATTGACTACGTACCATCATCACCACAAGCCTCGTAATAGCTGCCACCGCTGGACATATTCTGTTCAGCATCCTTCGTGGACTTGTTTAATTCCTCATCGCGACGGATTTTGTCTCGAACTGGAAAGGCGATTTTTTGTATAGTCTGGTCCAAACTAATTCAACTTCAGTGGTTGGTTTTTAAATCAGATGTACCTTGACCTATAAACAGCTGCCTGAAATCTCTCTCTCTCTCTCTGGGTCTCCTTTAGGGCGGGTGGCAAAGTATAAGTATTTGGATCATTGACGACTTAAAGGATAATGTGGACATTGATAGGGAGCGCAGGTCGCTGGCTATAATAACGGATTCAGGGTGCTCTTGGGGTAGCCGTGGCGCTGTAGCGCGTCAGGGATGGTCGCGGAGGCGAGGGTCGACGGGTTCGCAGCGATCATGCGGAAACGTTGTGCTTCCATGGTGGCGCGCTTGCGCTCCTCCTCCAATGGCATCCTGAATGTGTTATCAGTCCGATGGGACTTGCCCCCACCTTAAGAGTCCAAATCCACTTAAGCTTTAGGTACTTAAACTAACACTATATGTATATTTATCTATGTATTTAATCGGAAATAAAATTTTTGAATAAACAAGTATGCTAGACTTCGTACTATCGATGATGAAATAAAGACATTTGATTTTCGCTATTTTGGGGATGACTTCAAAGTGAGCATTCGTGGAACTAATATTGTATAATCTCATGTAAAAATGCGCATACTCTGATGACAAAATTTCGTATCTACTACGAGATCGAGTTAACACGAAATACACAGCCTTATTTCTATTATCAGATGCGTACCAAAATAAAAAGACTGCAGCAATATATAAAATGTAGTTCCCGCGACCTTCAATCTAAAAACAATTGTCAATAATATAGTATACTTAGTCCAGCATACTTGTTATCATCATCGTCTCAGCGTTAATCCCGGTCGCAACCATAGCTTTTCAGCTTTGGAGTCTGGGGTCCGCTTTACCAGTCTAACTGCTGATTTTGGCTAAACTTCGATATTTTCCGTGAAGCGACTGCCGTCTGACCTCCACAACCCGAAGGCGATATCTAAGCATTGCAGTTAGACCAATTGTTAGACTTTTGGGGCTCCAAGAACCCGTAACGACTGCCAACAGATGCTCGTATGGCAACCGGGACCAACGGCTTAACGTGCTTTCCGAGGCACGACCAGACCGCTACCGCTACGCCACGGAGGCTGTCGAGTCCAGCGTACTTGTATATAAAATATATGTAGCCCAGTGGTTTAGCTAAAAGCTGATCTACACTGTACCTTTAAAATTATCAATTACCTGTGGCTTTGGTGAAGCAATAAAAGAAGCTGCGCCGCTTAAACAGTGCAAGTCATCTGTAGCTTAAATTTTATGGTACAGACGACAGAACATCAAGCTACTACTATCTATTAAATTGCTTTATTAGATTTACAACTTTATCGCCAAAGCTTTAAGAGTCAAAGTTGGTTGGGAATATTTGACAGATTCAGATAGCTTGGCCTGCTGTTGTCCATACCTTTAGATAGAAAAGATCGTGTACTAAATTGTACTTTAGCGACTTCTATTCCAAATTAAACTCACCCATAACCAACACCCTCTCAATGACTCCTGGAGTACAATTGGCAAGCTGTTCCATGGTGTTGCAGCACAGGCTTAACTTGATCTTCTTCAGGACTTTTCTGTTGAGCGTCATCCAGTTGTTCAGCTTCAGCGAGTGGCTATTCCGGGGTGGGTAGTTGTGCATCTCCACCAGCTTTGGGTAGTGGATGGCCAGAATTTCTGCCAGAAGGACTGGTAAAGAAAAGGATAGTATGTTATAAATAATAATAATACAAGAGCCTCGACCAACACCTCAGGAAGCTCTCGTTAGGCAGCTGGATCAAGGGCTTGATTCAGAAAGCTGTAACTCTGGACACGGCTCGCATTGTCAGGAAGTTCCTCTCTCTGGACCCTGATGATCTGGGTAAAAAATAAATAATTTTCTTCCGGCGACTGGGACCACTCATAGGTAACTTTAAAAAGTCTACTATACAAGCCGAAATCGCTACAGTCAAACGAACTGATTTCGGCTTGTATAGTAGACTTTTTTTAAGTTACCTATGAGTGGTCCCAGTCGCCGGAAGAGTATTATTTATTTTTTATGAATCCGGCGACTGGGACCGCGGTCCGAGTTAATTGCGGTCCCAGTCGACGGAAGCCTCCTACTGGTAGTGTGTTACGCCATTACCCTGCGGGTATACTGTGTATTTGTGTGTGTATTTTATTTCATCACCGCTACTCTCAAAATTTTGATGGAAAACATAGGGGGGAGCACGTTGTAGAGCCAAAGACAAAGTCACGTTATCACGTAACATTCAACCACCCACGTTGGGCCTAGGTGGTAGATTACAGTCCAATCCCCCTCTTTTTTTTAAATTATCATTAACTAGTGCTTGACTGCAATCCCGCCTGATGGTAAGCAGTGATGCAATCGTTGATGGTAAAGCGCACTAGCTTATTAAGCCTATTCACTCAAAAAAACTGAGTGAATAGGAAGGAAGACGGCAGTTGAGCGTGTGATGCTATGTTTAACCCAACAACACGACCAACAATGCTGCAGCAGAGGGAAATTGATCTGGAGACCCCCCACGACCAAACTCCCGACACAATAAGAATTGGCACATCGTACCCGGCACACATCGCAACACAACTGCTCAGACCCGTCCACCGTACCGTTACTCTCATAAAGAGCCTGTGTCCTTGAGCAAGAAAATTATAAGGCGATTACTTCATCAAGGCTGTGGCAAATATGTACCTGTACTTTACACAACACTATTTTTTGCCTTTTGCGAAGCCTGAAACACGTGTCCAGTATTTTTAAGTAAAGAACCTATAAATATATAGAAAATTTCAAAAAGATAAATAATTAAAAACCACAAAGTTATGTGCTTGCTATTCTACTTGGTTGTCCCAACAAAAATATGGTCAAAGCTTCGCACGAGCGGGCGTAAGCGGTGCAGTGACCTCTGGCGTCAGCTGTGCCGCCGGCTCAAGTACTATGATCTATCGTAACCACTCGGTAACCACTCTGCAACAATTTCTAAATGTATTTGTGGAAAAATATAACATGGCGTAAAAATTATTGGAATCGATTCAGTTGCTTATTCTGAGCAAACTATATTCAGGTTTCGCATAAACAAAAAATGACGTATCCCGACAGGTTTAAAACAATTTTTTTTAGGGTCAGCTTTATTTTCGTCTACATACCAGGCTTATCAATCAAATTCCTGCATAGCATAAGAATTGGCTATAGACTAAATCGAAGATGAATATCAGATCCTTACCAGCATCAGAAAAGTCCCGATTAATTTTTTTTTGTAGGCCCCGATAGTTTAAAAGTATCGACCCAAGCCAGCACTGATTCAATATCCGACAGTGGTATAGACTAAATCGAAGATGATTTTTTTTTTAGGGACAAAACCCGCCACACTGTTCCCAACCCACTGCAACTCCTGAAAGCCAGAATCAACAGTGGAGACCGCCAGAAAAACGCCGAGCAATGAAGCTCGACGAGTCCCGGAGAAACGATTCAACTATCTTGGGTCCCGCAACGAAATTAATCAGAAAAGAATAGCGGAGGAATAAGAAAAAATATATTTTTTCCACTTCCCTCCATAACAAGCAGGAGACAGAACAGAACTAGGCCAATCGGTACAAAGGGATATTATTGCAACTGAGAGTAGTCCAGATTGCCAAGCACCACGGAATAAAATTTGATTAAGTTAATGGGTTCTAAGTAGGTATGTGCTGTTACAATTGATTCCAATAATAGGTATGGCATAAGCGCCTGAACGCACGGAAATTAGAAGATGAATATCAGATTCTTACCAGCATCAGAAAAGTCCCGATTAATTTTTTTTGTTGGCCTCGATAGTTTAAAAGTATCAACCCAAGCCAGCACTGATTCAATATCCGACAGTGGTATAGGAGAATCGATGTTAGCCATTTTGTATCATTTAAATATTATTAATAATCAATAAATTATAATATTTATACTTTATTTTCATTAGTATTGATTGTTTGACAGTATAAATTTCGTGTTTGTGAAATGTTGAAGTTTGACGACCACATGTGTAAGGTTTTTATATGGCGGTGTGAGACGCTTTGGCCAGCCTTTCATTAGCAACAGTAAAAAGGTTTGGACGGAGCGTAGATTCTCTTTTGTCGGATTTATAGTTAAAAAGTTTGCAGTCAGGGTTTGAACCTACTAACTACAGCGCAGATCACATATTTTGCCGCAGAACCATCGCTAATCTCAGAATATTCTAAATACTTAACTCAAACGGTATACTTATTGTTATATCGTGCACAAACTGTAGAAAGCAGAATTTCTATAGAAAATGTTCCGCCACAATACCGTTAGAACCAGCTTAGGTTGATACTGGTAACTGCATCTTTAGTCACAAGCTTTAAGGAGTGCTGAGAGGAGAGAGGTTAGGTTATACTGGTGGCGTATTGCATACAAGATACATAGATAATTCAATGCACTTTATGTGATGGACGTGAGTCGCAAAGTGGCGCTTTCTAATGGAGCTGGAGAAAATCTAAAATAATTGATTTAAGAGTTGCGGCGAAATATATATAATAATAATAATAAGGAAGGAAGTTCCTCTCTCTGGAGCCCTGACCGCCGGTAGCTTGGACCCTGTTCCCGATAGCGGTGGCCTACTATTTTTCTATATTTTTAAATGTTTTTTTTATGTGTTTATATAAATATTTAAAAATGTAGAAACATATGTACATATAGAAGAATAAAGGAATAATAATAATACGTTTATTTCACAAAACTTACATAGAGGAAAGAAAAGAAAACATAATAATACATTAATACATATCTGTGGAACTTAAATCAAGATTACTTAAATCTATGCGCAAACAATGTAAACCCTGCCTCTTACACTAGGGAAACCTGTGTTATAAGAGACAGTGGTTCGGCCATTATGATTAGGTTTTAAGTGACAAGGGAAGCGTGACGACATACATCAGGGGGCGAGCTCTACGACTAATATTATTTCACTTAATTTATATTTGTGTAATATTACAGCAATTACAATAATTACATTTGTATGGCAAGGCCCAGGGTAACAGAAAGGTATAGTTTCTAGTTGAGTGTGTGTTTGTTTGTAAGCGAGTGCGTGTGTATGTGTGGTGTGTGTATTGGTGTATGTGAGTGAAAGCGTTTTGTTTATTATTATTTTATTTTACGCGATGTAGGTTAGTAAAGACTCAGTATTAGAGTAGTCCTGTTGTAGCAACCAGTTAGTGACCTTAGATTTAAGTTGGTGGCGGTTTAAATCTAGTATGTTGAGAGTTTTATGGATTTTATTGTATATGTGTGAGCTTATTACGTAGAACTGGTGTTTGGCGAAAGAGGTCTTGTGCTGAGCACCGCATATACAGTGTTCGGCACTCGAAGTGTTACTAATTTTATGTTGCTATAGCAACTAAACTGTTTACAATACGGCGCCCATTTTTTCACATTCCTTAGTGTATGGTATTGTTAATAAACTAACAGAAGCCTACTATTTTTCGTCGTTGTTAAAAAAAGTTTTGCAGATGGAAGTCAAACGAAACAGTGTCATTGCTTTGTATTTGGCTGGAAAATCGCAGGCAGCCATCGTTAATGAGCTAGGACCTTTACATTTGAACAAAATGTTTGTTTATCGGACCATCACGCGTTACAATGATACGGGTAGCATCAAAAAATGCTATGGAGGTGGACATCCAACAACAGCAACATCATCAGCAATGGTTCGAAAGGTAAAGGCTAGAATTGAACGAAATCTACGACAAAGCGCAGTTAAATTGGCGAAAAGTCTTAATTTATCTGCCCTGAGCATAGGGCGCATATTAAAAAATAAACTTCAACTGAAGCCCTACAAATTACAAAAAGTGCAAGATCTGACACTTGCACAAAAGACAGTTCGTCTAGAAAGAGCTAAGAACTTAAAGCACTTGCACGTTGATAGCTTGCTTGAAAATTTGGTATTTTCCGATGAAAAATTTTTACCGTTCAGCAATATGTGAACAAGCAAAATGATCGCGTATGGTTAAAGTGTAAATCAAATGACAATTTAGACCAACGAATTGCCTTGCGAAAGCAAGCACTAGCATCTGTGATGGTTTGGGCGGCGGTAACTGCCATGGGACGCTCACCTCTCGTTTTCATTGACCAGGGTGTAAAGATAAACCAGCAGATCTACCGTAAAAAGATTTCAAACGATGCTTTGTTACCTTGGGCACGTAAGCAATTTGGTAGAAATCATTGGACCATTCAACAAGACTTGGCACCATCTCACAAAGCTTGTGAAACCCAAATTTTTTTACAAGAAAATGTTCCGAGCTTAATGAAGCTCGGAACATTTTCAAATCCATTGGGTTTAAGTCCGGGGAATATGGTGACCATTGTTGCGAAGCAATGGCTTCGCAACAATGGTCACCATATTCCCCGGACTTAAACCCAATGGATTTTTCCATATGGTCAATTCTAGAAACCAAAGTGTCAACAAAAAAATATGAGACGGTCGACGCCTTAAAGATTGCTCTTCGCCGAGAATGGAACAAAATACCAGCAGACCATATTCGTGCAGCGTGTGAAGCCTTCTCGGTCAGACTCGATGCTGTTATCCGCGCTAAAGGTGGCCATATCGAACAATAGCTTCTTTTTTTATTTATTGTATATGTCTTTTTTCGATACTGAAGTTTTTGAATAAATATGCTCATGTTTAACAGAATTACAGCATTTTGAAATGGTAACACTTTGAGTGCCGACCCTTGTATATACGAGTACATATATGTATATACCTACGGACAAATCACACAGATTGAGGCTAGCCCCAAAGTAAGTTCGAGACTTGTGTTATGGGATACTAACTCAACGAAATCAAAATATAGTATATATTTTATAATAGATACATATATAGATAAACATCCAAGACCTAAAAAACATAAAAGATAAAAGACATAAAAGGACATGTTTCTGTTTATAGGAGAATAAATACGGAGACAGAGTACAGATTCCAGCGCATCAAGCTACTATATTTTGTCAGATCTGTCTTTAGTCGATTATCAACTTTACAGCTATTTTTTTTAATAATTATAAACTAGTGCTTGTCTGCAATCCCGCCTGATGGTAAGCAGTGATGCAATCGTTGATGGTAAAGCGGACTAGTTTATTAAGCCTATTCACTTAAAAAAACCAAGGAATAGGAAGGATGACGGCAGTTGAGCGAGGTGATGCAATGTTAAACTCAAGACCAACACGACCAAACGAAGCTGCGCTAGAGGGAGATTGATCTGGAGATTCTCCACGACCAAACTCCCGACACAACAACATTTGGCGCATCGTACCCGCCACACATCGCAACACAACTGCTAAGACCCGTCCTCCGTACGGCTTCACCAGACATCATGCCGGAACACGACGAATCGCTTGGCGGCAAGACTTTGTCTGGTGGGTGGAAACTTCTGCCGGCAGCCGATGTTATGGCCTACCACTGCCAAATCTTAAGGTTCAAAGTTAATCGAGGAAATTGTACAGTTTCGGGTACTTTGATGTTCTGGAAGCTACACTCCGTGTCTGTTGTATGAAGTGATCAAAGCAGCACCCTAATTACGTAACACACTGTTAATTCCAAGCATATTGCCAACTCAAACGTTTCCTGTTGAATAAGTGCCTGTTTGCTGTTGACGATCTATTACAGAATTCCTAAGTATGTTTAGATACATAATATGCAATTGTAATATTGGACATTTTAATGTAACGTGAATTCTTAACTTTCTCTTTTGTTATTGTGTAATTTCAGATACATTTTTTTGTTAATGAATAAATGACTATGACTATGACTAATCCATTACTCCTTATCTATATCTATACTAATATATAAAGCTGAAGAGTTTGTTTGTTTGAACGCACTAATCTCTGAAACTACTGGTCCGAATTGAAAAAATATTTTTGCGTTGGATAGCCCATTAATCCAGGAAGGCTTTATGCTATATAACATTATGCTGCTACCAATAGGAGCAGGGCATTAAAAATATATCGAAACCTACGTGGGTGAAACCGCGTGGCGCAGCTAGTGTACTATAGATGTGTTTACTGTTTGCTCAACAAAGGAAAAAAAACCCATTGAAAGTTGTTGAAATGTCAAAATGAACCCCATTGCTAATGATCACAGAAGAGATAACAATGAGCAGTTTTCCGATAGGTTAGTTTCAAAAACGATCAAGAGATGGCGCTACTATAACTTTTGGATTTTTTTAAATTATTTTTCCATAAACTCATATCTTCGAATCCTTGCATTTTTGGACCATCACCCCAATTGCGTAATGCACTAAGTATTACTATCAGTATTGGATTCATTATGAAGCATATTCATTGATTCATATGTTCAAAAAATGTGTCTCCTCAAGAACGTATATAACGCAATATACGCAATTAAAATTGCTCAATATAGTCCGCTATTACAATAGTGTCAGAATGGTCGATCAGTGATTTCATAATGATCGATTTGGAAGTTTGGTAATCTACTAACAAAATGGCGTCATTGTGACTTTCCAGCGGTCAATCACTGACATTCGGCACTCCTTTCTATATTAATAAATGTTCAAATTGAGTACATAGTAGTTTATAGAAAATCATTTCTACTTACAGTCAAAACGGCAATGTCATTCTATCACCATTCCATTACGAGGCGACTGAGATAATTGATCATTTTAAGCACAATGACAATGGAATCGCGTTGGAATGACAAAATAAAAATTGTAGACTACGGCCCCTTTTTTTTTTGTTCTTGATGGGAAATCATCAAATGACCTCTCCCGCTCTGGGCAGAGCGGTAGGGCGTGTCAGACTTTTACTGACTAAAACACACCCGTGTTTCTTCACTTGCCTGTGCGCGTGTCCCCGCAGCCCTAGCCCAGGAGGTATCGATCTTCGTGAACCCTCCGTAGAGCCTTCGGCAGGAGGCGTTTGGCCCGCTAGATTGAGGAGGAGCTGCCTCAGAGCAGCCCCGGCCCGTTCCAGTCTGGGAGCCAAACTTCAGAAGTGCTCCTTTAAGTTCCACCGGCTGTCGAGGACAAGTCCCAGGTACTAGGGCCTCTGATAGTGTATTACACAATTACCCTGCGTATTCTAGAACTCGTTGAGTTATTTTTATCATCATCATCATCAATATCAACCTTTTTATCGTTCTACTGCTGGGCACAGGTCTCCTCTCATACATAGAAGGATTGAGCGTAATCTCTCTTGGAGCAGGTAGGTAGGCTTTACATACCTATATGTATACATAAGTTGTTAACATGACTAAGGAGCCCTTTTTTTTTGGTTCGCAGTGTAAATATCGTGGGGTTAATATAGGGTAGCATCTTCATCATCAACCTTTTTTATCGTCCCACTGCAAAGCACAGGTCTCCTCTCGCACAGAGAAGGATTGAGCGTAATCAACACGCTTGCTCAATGCGGGTTGGCGATTTCAGACTTGAAAGTCCAGGTTTCCTCAAGATGTTTTCCTTCACCTTTACTCATTGGTGTCCAAGATATACTTAGAAAGTACATATAACTTTAGAAAAGTTACATTGGTACTTGCCTGACCTGGAATCGAACCCGCGCACTCATACTTGAGAGACTGGTGTTTTAACCATTAGGCCACCACGACATTTTTATATAAACAATAAATATAACCATAGAGTTATATTAGAAAAAAAAATACGTTGTATAACATAAAGTTACATAAATATTGGCAAAGGCATTATTAATAAGAAGTACCACTCCATGTCGGCCATCTTGGATTCAAAACGTCACTTTCTACAACTGTTTATGTTTTCACAATGCGCTAGCGCCGATGGCGGTGAGATGGTAAGTTTCGTTTTAAACAGTCGAGCACAAAAGTTTCTATGTTTGATGATGTATGATTTTCTTTGTTGTGGCCTCTAGCATTCATGCGGGAAAGTAAGCACAAATTCTTTTTAAGAGTTCCGTATCAAATGGTGAAAACGAAACTATATTTCTAAGACTGATCTGTTTGTCTGTCACCAGGCTGTATCTCATAAACCGTGTTAGTTAGACAGTTGAAATTTTCACAGATAATGACGTCGATTCTGTTGTTCAATGTTCACAAACTAAAGTAATTTATAGTTAAGTGCGAAAAGGATAGAAGATAACATTTTAGTTTAGCCCTGTCAAATTAAGATACTCCATAGACAGTTTAGACGCGATTATAAACATGGCGACTAAAAATACGCCAGTTTACGTCAGGAGTGCACTAATTTGACAGGTCTGAACTGACATATTTTTATCTTCTGTCCTTTTCTTATTGAAATAGAAAGAAAGAGAGGCACTGAACTTAAATTTAATTTAGTTTGTGAACTAGGGAAGCGGGGCCAATGTATTTATGTTGCCGCTTTAATAAAAAACAGAATCAAATAAGTTCCCATACAATAGGCGTGATTTTTATAGCTTTCCGCCCGCGGCTTCGCTCGCTATTTCCCTCAAGAACATTATATTTTTTTCGGGATAAAAAGTACCTACCCTTTTATTTAATCCGACCTTTTGACTTTACGTTTGAAAAATTTCAAAGCAATCGGTTCAGTAGTTACGGCGTGAAAGCGGAACAAACAAAAAAAAACACTTTCCTATTTATGATATTAGTAAGGATACACGGTATTTTTTCTTCTTAAAATGATGCTCCAATCAACGCACGTCAGTAAAATTGATAACAATAACGTAATGCAAATTGCTTTTTTTTTTTATTTGCAAATTATACAGTCTAACCCATTGATAAAATATTAAACAGATATGATATGCTCTAACAAATTAACCGAAATAAATGTGCCGATCGGAGCAGCAGCACACACATGCAATTTTTTTTATCCTGCGTACATTTCACACGTTGGTACAGTGTGAGTGAGATAAGGCGCAATCTAAAGCATATAAAAGAAAAAGATGGCTAGTGTTTGTCATTTGCGCTGTTAGTGTTTGTCGTTTGGTTTTATGAGTGTATCGAGAGTGACTAAGGCAAGAGATTAGAATTATAATCTTTTGTACGCTTCAAATTCAATGCGCTAGTGACTTATCTACCTTAGTTTAATATTATATGGTCTAACCTCTATAAGTTGAATATCAAGGGAGACACCAAGAAATTCGAGTTAAGGAGTTTCAACTTATAAAGAATGTCGACTTAGACGGATTTTTATTCTACATAAAGGGGTTGAGATTCAATACCGCAATATAAATTGATGTGTATTTCCGTAGAACCAAACTATTTCTAACAATATTTCACTCGACAACAAATGAAACAATGACAACAAAATTCAAATGAAATAAAAACCAATAAAATTAAATACCTGATACCAAGCAAGCAAACACGTGTTAACGTAAGTAATAAATTCGTGGTAATGCTATTCATTGTAATAAAATGAAACACTTACACCAAACAAGCAAACACGTGTTAACGTAAGTCATAAATTCGTGGTAATGCTATTCATTGTAATAAAATGAAACACTTACACCAAACAAGCAAACACGTGTTAACGTAAGTAATAAATTCGTGGTAATGCTATTCATTGTAATAAAATGAAACACTTACACCAAACAAGCAAACACGTGTTAACGTAAGTCATAAATTCGTGGTAATTATATTCATTGTATACTCTTAAATTGCTTTCTACGAAACAATGGTTTACTTACACTGTCGGCGAATTCTTAAAGTCGGTAACTTATTTTTTTCGAACTACAGAGGTAAACTAAAACTGTAAAGGTTATAAAATAAAACATTGGTATTATGTTCCGGATACAGAGGTAAAATTTAATTTTTCATTATTGGCTTGGAGGGACTCACTATTATTTCGACTAATAGAGGGCTGAAATTTCGAGTAATGGAGGTTTTGATGTTTTAAGGGAAGGGAACAAAACATTTTTTCGAGATTTGGAGGTTTTCGACTTATCGAAGTTCGACTTACGATGTTCTACTATGCAAATTGCTTTATCTGATTACGCTTCATTTTTTTTTTTACATATTATAAACCAGCGCTTGACCGCAATCCTGCCTGATGGTAAGCAGTGACGCAATCGTTGATGGTAAAGCGCACTAGTTTATTAAGAGCCTATTCACTCTAGCCTTGAAGACACTCAAATTGTAGTCCGACGGAAACACCGCCGCTGGCAAATTGTTCCAGTCCCTCGATGTACACGGTATAAAGGAGGAGGCGAAACGCTTCGTCCGGATCGTAGTGGTGTTAACAACGTAAGGGTGGAAACCAGCCGTACGACGGGTCGTCCGTTGGTGGAACGGAGATGGGGGAATTAAATCATGCAATTCCCTCGCACACTCCCCGAAATGCATCCTATAGAACACCGAAAGGCTGGCTACTCTACGCCTGTGCTCTAGGCTTCATCCTTCTCTGTATGAAAAGAGTCCTGTGCCCAGCAGTGGGATGATAAAAAAGTTGATGGTGATGAATGCAAATTGATTGATGTTTTTATTTTTGACTCAAATTAATTTAAAATACTTGTTCATAGGCCCATTTACCTTATACATCTGTAATATATTGATTACAAATAAAGTCCTAATGTATATGGTGTTTATTAACACCATATACAATATGTAAAGAAAACCCTGTCCGACCCATAAGGATAATAAAGGTTAGGTAAACACTTGACCAAATATAATATAAAATTTTACATAATCATCATAGTAACAATACAAATGAATTTTGAAATAATCCTTTTTTCCCGGGAGTTAATTCCAATTTCCACGAAATTTGGTAATTTTTAAAAAAGTGACAACACCGGTATTATTATGAGCGAATAGCGACGCGTCCACGTCACAGGTGCCGCGTGCCCTGCCCCCCGCCGCGCGCAGAAAGGGTTGCTTATCGCACATGTATTAAGTTACCTCTTTTTGCGAAATAATATTTATATTTTTCGGGGGATTTTTTTTTTAAGTTTAGACTGTCTTTGTGGGCATTATTAGAATCAGTTATCGATACCTAACAATACCTTCACGGATCGGACAGGGTTTTCTTTACATATTGTATGTATGTACATTATGATTTTATTAAAGTTAAAGTAATCAATTAACAGGCGACTTTCCTCCATGACTGTACTAGTCGTTGAGTTAATGCTGACTCAATGTTGTTGAGTCCACAATTTGTGCAACAGAGTGTATTAATATTTACAGAGACATCGAGGTGCATTTAACTTGTTATTGACTCTTTAGCATAACCCTTTGTGTCCTCTAGCGCAGGGTCCTGCTAGCAAACAATTAATCTAGCTTAGCTTTTTTCAAAGTTGCCAGCGGGGCAATCGCGCTAAAATAATTTAACCAAAACATAATTAGTTCGCAACCAAACCATAACTTTTGTTCATGGCCTTTGTGGGAGAGACGCCACAATTTTGCCAAGAACACGTGCGAACGATTAACCATCAAATGCTGGAAAGTATTTAGCGCGAATCAAAATAAACTTTTGTAAGTTTCGTATCGCGCTAATCTTTTGACAGATGGTTTAACCATAACTGGATGCCAATTGGAACGTAACTGCTGTCAAATGAAAAAGTTGAAACAAAGGTAACTTAGGTTACTAGGGTACTTAGGGTACTTAGGTTTTAACTTTTTTTTTTAGGTAACTTACGTCTGAACGATTAGATTTGCAATTTATTTAGTTTCAATTATTATATCTGGCGAAATATATCACTCATACCTGTTTTTACTTCAATCGAAGTTAAAACTTTAGCGCGATACGAAATGTGATCGAAACTAAACCATAACTATAACCGGATTAGATACGAACAGGAGTTGAACTTCTACTGTTTCTTCTTTCTCAAAAGAAAAAAAAGCCAGTCGTGGAACTGACCCACAGAAGTGACAACTGAATACTGAATTTCACTTCAAAAAGAACAGAAAAGTTATAGCGGTGACGCAATGTACACCATTTTATACACTACTAGCTGTTGCCCGCGACTCCGTCCGCATATCGATATAAAATGAGGGCCTGTTAAAATAATGGGAGCAATATGTACGTCCGGGTTTGCCCCCTTTTTCGCAATATTTTTTTGTTACTGCTGTGCTCCTATTGGTCATAGCGGGATGTTATATGCATAATATGTCCTTGCTCAGGCTCTAGACTATCTGTGTACCAAATATCATAACAATCGGTTTAGTAGTTTTAGTGTGAAAGCCAGAGCCGGTCAGACAGAGATACTCTAGCGGCCGCCCGCGTAGGCTTAGTTATTTGAAAATTTTATTTTAAACCCTAAAGAGTTATTTTAAAATCGTAGTATCTTAGTATATGAATAAGATGTTAATCGAAATTAAGTGATGTCAAGGACAACTTCGTTCAAATTAAATACTATTATTTTATTTGGATAAGGATTAATATTTGTTTTTTTTTATATATATACTTACCTACTCCGCTCCTATTGGTCGCAGGGTGATATTATATAGCCTAAATCCTTCGTGGATTAATGGGCTATCCAAACCAAAAATAATTTTTCAAATCGGACCAGTAGTTCGTAAGATTAGCGCGTTCAAACAAACAAACTCGTCAGCTTTATACATATTAAAGTATAGAATATAGATACATGCACAGTATTTTTTGTTTCTTTGTGCATACTTTTTCTCCAGAATTAGCTTTCTGACACGTTATATGAGTTCATATTTCAATCTTAGTTCATATTCAGTCTTTTTACAATAATCCATCCCTATAAAGTGCGTATGTTTGTATGTCTGTCTGTATGTATGTGCCCGAAGTTGCTCAAAACCCTCACCACTATAGATAATCATATAGATCTGCATGCGCTAAGTACACAAAAAAAAAAAACAAAACAAAGAATTTTGTTTTTGTCTCGGTCCTAATAATTTATTCACATTCTTCATCCATATAATTTGTTATAACATAAAGATTAGTAAGTATTAAGTAGTAAATTAAATTAAGGTTATTTAGACTAGGGTGCGTATTACAGAACGTCACTCAAAACTCAAGCTCTACTTAAGTCTCGTTTGAAGCCTTTTGATTGGTTGAAACTAGTTTTAAGTAATGTTTAAACAGATATCAATGCTTGAGTTTCCTTCTGGAATACGGGCCTCAGGTCCGTATTGTAGAACGTTACTCGTTACAATCAAAAGGATTGAAACGAGACTTAAGTTTGAGTGACGTTCTGTAATACGGACCTTAGACTCTCCGATGACGCTATCGGTCGCTATTTAACAGCGTGTAGCCGAATCCACCGTGCCAACGTGCTAGGATGGTGTTGGGACTACCGCGAGTGCGGCGCAGGATTGAAGCGCAACGTTTGCGCATGATTGCCGCAAACAATGCATAAATATGTGAGCTGTCACGCCCTTTATACCTGGGGCTTTTATGTAGGTAATAAGTTTTTACTTATTTACATTTCCATTATGTTTTTTTTTTTTTGCGTTGCTGGTACTATTTTGGCGTGACTATCTAAATATAAATATACACGGACAAATCACACAGATTGAGCTAGCCCCATTGATAAAATATTAAACAGATACGATATATTCTAACAAACTGCCCAAAAAAATGTGCCGAACACAGCAGCAGCACACATGCATATTTTTATTCGGCATACATTGGTACAGTGTGAGTGAGATGGGGCGCAATCTAAAGCATAGAGAAGAAAAAGATGGCTAGTGCTTGTCGTTAGCGCTGTTAGTGTTTGTCGTTTGTTTTTACGAGTGTATCGAGAGTGACTAAAGCGAGATACAGGACTTACCTCCTTTTGTACGCTTCATTTTTAGTGCGCTAGTGACATATCTACCTTAGTTTAATATTTTGCCTTAGTTTAATATTTTATCAATGGCTAGCCCCAAAGTAAGTTCGAGACTTGTGTTATGGGATGATAAATATGGTAAATAATTTAATAATTTAAGATGGCATATGGTAAATAATTTCATTGACGTTGTCTTTTCTTGTGTTCATTACTACACATAGTATTGAGGGAGTTTGTTCCGCCACTTCTTCTTCCCAGCGAAATCCCTAGGAAAAGGCGAAGGGCGGGCGTTTTGGGGGGGGGGGGGGGGGTTCTTTTTTTTAATATCTCTAAACTAGTGCTTGACCGCAATCCCGCCTGATGGTAAGCAGTGATGCAATCGTTGATGGTAAAGCGCGCTAGTTTATTAAGAACCTTTTCACTCAAAAAAACAGACTTTGTCTCCTGAAGTGAATAGGAAGGAAGACGGCAGTTGAGCTAGGTGACCTTTCCTCGTCCGTGTGCAGTTTCTGGCCTGCCATCGGACGCGTCCCTAGGTGGCTGTTGTGGGAACGGCCCCCAGATATGGGGGTTAGCGGTTTACCGGCGCGGACCACAACCAGACGCGGGGACCGCTTCGGCGGTCACACATGCGGCGGGTTGGCCACCACTCCAGGTGGCTGACGTGACCCGAACTCCGGGTCATCGTCGGGCAACCCGGTCTCCTCACTGGGAGGAGCTGGGGGCCCCGTTTGCTTTCGGGCAAACGAGTGGGGCTAAGAGGAAGGACGCCTCGCTAAAAAAACCCTTGGCAGCTGCGTCTTCTCGCCCTAGAAGACGTACCCAGACCGGCCCCTCCTTATGGGGGATTGGTTGTTCAGGCTGTGCCGATTTCCCATGACCCCGCCATTCAGGCGATGTCGTTGTGCTGCTGTGGGTTTAGTGGGTATTCCCGGATTCGGCTGGGCGAGTCCCACACATGCCCTTCGGGGTATGGTGCGTAAATGCATTACCACAGTGTCAAAAAAAAAAACAAAGTGACCTTTCCTCCGTACAGCTTCATCAGACATCATGCCGAAACACGACGAATCGCTTAGCGGCATGACTTACACACGCCTGGGGAAAGCCTTACGTATAGCAATCGAGCCGACTAGCTTGCACTGTGACATTTACGTTATGAAACTCTCTACCGAGAGTGCAAAGCCAAACACTGTCAGTGCTAACTCGACATCCGTCCGACTCACACGAGAGTGTCAAGTGCAGTGGTTACGGGAATACTAAATTTAAATATTTATTAAAAAAACAGGTAAGTTTATGTGATAATATGCTGGTGATATAGAATTTGTTAGAAAATTACTTTAAGAAGAATTTTTTTTTTGTACAGCAGGTCAAGCTGGTCGATACTGTCCAATTAATCTTGAGCTTTAAAGCTACAAAGATAGAGTTGAAAATCTAATAGAGAAATTTGATAGTTTGTAGTAGCTTGATGAGCTGTCGTCTGTGCATATATATTTTTAATAGTCTGTGCATATTAGTCACAAATAATAGTCTGCATTTACAACATGTAATGTATTTAACGTACGTCCTCAAACACTCCAATTAGAATATTATGTTATAGTCAATTAAAAATTCATTATGTAGTAACGTATACTGAATTTTTAATTTTACATATACAATATGTAAAAAAAAACCCTGTCCGACCCATAAGGATAATAAAGTTTAGGTAAACACATGACCAAATATAATATAAAATTTTACATAGTCATCATAGTAACAATACTAATGAATTTTGAAACAATCCTTTTTTCCCGGGAATTAATTCCAATTTCCCCGAAATTTGGTAATTTTTAAAAAAGTGACAACACCGGTATTATTATAAGCGAATAGCGACGCGACCACGTCACAGGTGCCGCGTGCCCTGCCCCCCGCCGCCCGCGGAAAGGGTTGCTTACAGCACATGTATTAAGTTACCTCTTTTTGCGAAATAATATTTATTTTTTTAGGGGGATTTTTTTTTAAGTTTAGCCTGTCTTTGTGGGCATTAGTAGAATCAGTTATCGATATCTAACAATACCTTCACGGATCGGAGAGGGTTTTCTTTACATATTGTATATGCATTGTTATTTATTAAATTAGTACCACACCAATTCTTGGAGAACGAATACCTTACATTCTTGGGATTAGGTTTTTTTTATTCTTTATTTTGTACTAGCTTTCCGCCCGCGGCATCGGCCGTATGGAATTCGGTTATATCGCGCTTTTTAGATTTCCCTCGGGAATATCAAATTTTTAAATGCGTACATAATTTACATGTTGTATACTTCCTTAAATAGTTCACTTCTATCTTCTCGATCTCGATGCGATCGACACCATTGGTGCAGTGGCTGAGCGATCGACTGCTACGCTGCGTGTCGTGGGTTCGATTCCCGATTTCTACATCAATTATGTAGTTGTTCCGGGTTATGTTTATGTATGTGAGTTTATATGTTTGTAAACGCACCCACGATACAGGAGAAATTCCTAGTGTAGGGCAACTTTTTTTTTAGAAAGAGAAAGAATAAACGTTTATTTGCAGTAAACATGACGCAAGAGTTAACAATAACATAAGTAATCCATACTAATATTATAAATGCGAAAGTAACTCTGTCTGTCTGTCTGTCGGTCTGTCTGTCTGTCTGTCTGTCTGTCACGCTTTCCCGCTTAAACCTCTCAACCGATTTTGAAGAAATTTGGCACAGACAATCTTTAGACCCTGAGAAGGAACATAGGCTACCTTTTATCCCGGAAAAACATTATATTCCCGAGGGAAATCTAAAAAGCGCGATATAACCGAACTCCACGCGGGCGAAGCCGCGGGCGGAAAGCTAGTAAGAAATAATTAAGGGAAACATGCGTCACATCCACGCAAAACGGCTGTCGCTCAGCATTATGCTGCGACTCTACGCAAAAACAGAGCCCAGCGCTGGTTTTCAGCGACAGCCGGCGTCGGCGTACTGACGTCACCCGATGCAACAGACAATTAAAAACGGTAAATTTTAAACTTTGTTAATCAATTCCCATCGTATTTGGGTATTTTTAGGGCTCCGTACACTAAGGATAAATACGGGGCCCTCTCACCAACACTCCTCTGTCTGTCTCTCACCAGACTGTATCTCCTGAAATCTAAACAGATACTGGCGCTAATTGTGTTGTTCACCAACTAAACAAATTTTAAGTTTTTTTTTTTTTTTTTTAATAATTATAAACTAGTGCTTGACTGCAATCCCGCCTGATGGTAAGCAGTGATGCAATCGTTGAGTGTAAAGCGCACTAGTTTATTAAGCCTATTCACTTAAAAAACTTAGGAATAGGAAGGATGACGGCAGTTGAGCGAGGTGATGCAATGTTAAACCCAAGACCAACACGACCAAACGATGCTGCGCTAGAGGGAGATTGATGTGGAGACTCTCCACGACCAAACTCCCGAGACAAAAACATTTGGCGCATCGTACCCGGCACACATCGCAACACAACTGCTCAGACCCGTCCTCCGTACGGCTTCACCAGACATCATGCCGGAACACGACGAATCGCTTGGCGGCAAGACTTTGTCTGGTGGGTGGTAACTTCCGCCGGCAGAAGATGTTATGACCTACCACCGAGAAAATCACATCACACACACATCATCTTTTCACACACACACACTCACACACACATCTTGACATCTTTTTCTTACTATTTTATTAAGAAAAGGATAAAGTAAGTTTAGTATATTGTATGAATAACTAGCTGTTGCCCGCGACTCCGTCCGCGTGGACTTCGGTTTACAGCGCGCGGTGGTTCCCGTGAATTAAAAAGTCAGTTGATATAAAATAAGCGCCTGTTAAAGTAATGGGAGCAATATGTGGTACGTCCGCGTTAGCTCCTGTTTTCGCATCATTTTTTGTTACTGCTCTACTCCTGTTGGTCATAGCGGGATGTTTTATAGCCTATGTCCTTAATCAGGCTCTAGACTATCTGTGTACCAAATTTCATTACAATCGGTTCAGTAGTTTTGGCGTGAAAGCCGGACATTTGCACCAACGACAGTCCCATTTGTGGTTCGGGAGAATCTGTCCATTCCTTGGTTGCCTGGAAGAAATTACTTTGGCGATTAGCCACGCGAATAAAGCCGCTGGCGGCTGCTAGTTAGATGTATGATGATTGTGTGGTATGAGAAGTGACTATCATAGACGGAATTTTATTTGAGTTTTCTATCTGTATACTTACTGTCTTCGGCAAATCTTAGATTCCACGGGTATGCCATGTACCTTTATTTTTATCATGTACCTTAGTTTCAAGTCTAAAGAAATAGAAATTATCTCGTTACAGGTATGCAGTTAGACTCAGTTTTTTTTTTAATTCGCAATCTGTTTGCAGGCGATGTTGAATTTTTATATTTACCGGATTTTAGCACAACGTGAATCCTACTTACCTAAGTATCCTACTAATCCCATATCCTGTCCTATCCTACTTCCTGTTCCTATAAATATTATGAATGAGAAAGTTTGAGAGTACGTACCTATGTATGCTACACTTTCACGCAAAAACTACTGAGCGGATTTGGATGAAATTTGGCACACGGATAGTTTATAAATAGGGTTAACATATATAATACTTATTATCCCGATATTCTTTCGGAAACAAGACTTACGCGGGTGAAACTGCAGGCCGCGACTAGTACACCATAAATACCTATGATTACAAAAACAATGGAGAACTTACGTCGTCTTTTGTGGGCTTTATTTGACATCCCACGGCACCATCCCATAACATCTCATTGGTAATATTTTGTGACAACATTCGTAGTAAAAGGGAAAGTTGACTAACAAACAATCTTGTTTGAGAAGGTAGGTCTTCTATTGTAAAACAATTATACAATACCTATTAATTTATTACGTCATCATCATCATTTCTGCCGAAGGGCATCCACAGCTGAACATAATCCTTCCCGAAGTACCACTATATCAACCATGTTGCCGGACCGGTACGTGTGGAGGCGGCGACGCCCGCAACTGCTAAAAGTGCCTGTGGTCAGAACCAACCTACTGGCGAAAGCACCCCTCACCCGTGCAATCCGTATGGTGAACGAAGTCCATGATAGACTGGACATATTCTCGTGTTGTTTGAGTGAACACGCAAGAGTTTTATTAAATTTTGTTAGGTATATATAAGAATTAGTGTATTTGTGTATGTATATTAAAGTATTAGTGGATAACTGCACTGTCGCATTAGGGTAAGACCTGTAAGGACAGTTGTAAGCTGATAAATAAGTAAATAAATAAATGTTTCTAGAATCCTGCAACCTTTACCAGCCATTGACGGCACGGTTGGTTGCGCTGCGTGTCACGGGTTCGATTCCCGCACGGAACAAGTATTTGTATGTCCAACACTTAGTTGTTTAATGTCTGGCTGTTTGTGTATGTAAGTTTATATGTCTGTAAACGCACCCACGATACAGGAAACATTCTTAGTGTGGGGCAACGCCTTTTTTTTATAAAAAAAAAAAACAAGTCCTTCGATTCTGTAAAAATATCACAGTGACAAGGTTAGGTGAAGTGCTTGAAATAAGTTATCAATAGTGGCAATCTTCGGCATTACCATAACATAACTTCCTATGACCACAGTTACTCCATCGCGCATTGCATGCAGTGTTCTGCCGATGGGTTCTATAAAAATCTCAAAATGATAAATCTCCAAGTGTTCTCCCTTAGCATTAGTTGGAATGACACCTCACTCCACACTCTCTTCTCCTAAGTTTAGACGGTGAGATGGTTCCAGAATCGTACTGCTGCTGGCCAAAGTACAGACGCTACTTTAAGGGCACTAACTACTCTTAGTCATCATCATCTCAGCGTTAATCCCAGTCGCATCCGCAGCTTTTCAGCTTTGGAGTCTGAGGTCCGCTTTACCAGTCTAACTATTGGTTTTGGCTAAACTTCGATATTTTCCGTGAAGCGACTGCCGTCTGACCTCCACAACCCGAAGGCGATATCTAAGCATTGCAGTTAGACCAATTGTTTGAGGGCTCCAACAACCCGTAACGACTGCCACTGGATATTCGTATGGCAACCGGGACCAACGGCTTACCGTGCTTTCCGAGGCACGACCAGACCAGTGCAAATACTTATTCATATTCATGCATACAAGTATTTGCACTGTCCGGGGATCGAACCCGTGCCTCCTTGCGCAACGGCCGCGTTCGCTACCGCTACACCACAGAGGCTGTCAAAACTAGTCTAACACACTAACTACTATATATCGACGCTTGAAAGGCAATTCTATCTAAGCGGCAAAAATTCGTAAATTGAGTTACATACACCACTAGCTTTCCGCCCGCGGCTTCGCCCGCGTGGAGTTCGGTTATATCGCGCTTTTTAGATTTCCCTCGGGAATATCAATTTTTTCCGGGTTATAAGGTAGCCTATGTTCTTTCTCAGGATCTAAAGATTGTCTGTGCCAAATTTCATCAAAATCGGTTGAGAGGTTTAAGCGGGAAAGCGTAACAGACAGACAGACAGACAGACAGACCGACAGACAGACAGAGTTACTTTCGCATTTATAATATTAGTATGGATTAGAACCGCCAGATTTTTCTGCGTCGTTTGGTGTATATAACTAAATTTACGAATTTTTGTCGCTTAGATATGATTGCCTTTCAAGCGTCGATATGTATATTACTCCCTTACTCTCTACTATGTATGTATTATATTGTATGAGGAGTGATTCTAAATCATTTCGTCACCACTCTCAAAACAGTGCAGGAAAACATTGTGAGGAGACTGGAATATCGAACCATAAATTCTAACTTTACTTCTTCGTGTCTTCAAGGCTAGTGAATAGGCTCTTAATAAACTAGTGCGATTTACCATCAACGATTGCATCACTGCTTACCATCAGGCGGGATTGCGGTCAAGCACTAGTTTATATTTTATATAAAAAAGTCCCATTTAGGTCATCATTTAGAAATAATGGTGATCAAAAAATTCGTGACTTTGCAAGTCATGTGTCGTCAGTTAGTTATCCATGACTTGAATACAAAATAACAATACATACTGCTGTGTATCAGAATTGCGACATCTGTCAGAAAACTACGCACATAATTTGTATTCAATGGTCATTAACCTTGGAGGTAGGTCGATGACCTCATTTCAACAAATAGGTTAGTTATACTGAAAACTATAGTAGGCAACTAGGTCCCTACTCTACTAATCTATTTAGTATTTCAGCAACCTAATTGTGAAATGTACTACCAATCTCAAATCTGAATCATTTTAAACTAGCTCTTGCTCGCGTCTCCGTCTCCGTCAAAAAGAACTCAGTTGATATAAAATTAGCGCCTGTTAAAATAATGGGAGCAATATGTACGTTCGCGTTAGATCCCGTTTTCGCAACATTTTTTGTAACTGCTCTTCCCCTATTGGTCATAGCGGGATGTTAT
Organism: Sesamia nonagrioides; assembly: GCA_017933935.1. Lineage (NCBI taxonomy): Eukaryota > Metazoa > Arthropoda > Insecta > Lepidoptera > Noctuidae > Sesamia > Sesamia nonagrioides. Next base: position 114,683 of record JADWQK010002004.1, on the reverse strand, counting down.
ATGTCCTTTTTCAGGCTCTAGACTGTGTACCAAATTTCGTTACAATTGGTTCAGTAGTTTTGGCGTAAAATCCGGACAGACAGACAGAGATACTTTCACATTTATAATATTAGCAATAGCTCCCACTATTTTAATAGGCGCTTATTTTATATCAACTGAGTCTTTCGGTTTGAAGCTTACGTGGGTGAAACCGCGGGGCACAGCTTGTTACATTATAAGCCACATTTTCTTATTGATAACTAAACAAGTTTTGTTTTACCGGAAGGGCCAGAATGGAGCCTCGCCTTAACAAAACACATCATCATAATTTTTGATATCATCTAAAGATGCCATACCCTTGGTATGTATATACCCTTTTTGTTACACGTTGTATATGACATACGATCAACATATTTCTAAGTTATTTCCATGAACGACTGCACGGTTAGCGCAGTGGTTAAGCCATTGACTGCTGCGCTGCGTGTCGCGGGTTCAATCCCCGCACTGAACAAATATTTGTATGACCTACAAGTAGTTGTTCCGGGTCTGGATGTTTGTGTATGTGAATTTATATGCTTGTAAACGCACCCACGACACAGGAAAAAATCCTAGCGTGAGGCAAAGTTCAACAAAAAAAAACAATATTTTTCGCTTACTTTATGCTCGAATAAGTAATCAATTAGCATAGTATTGTTCTCCAGAACATTGTTTATCCGAATTCTGTTTACTTACTTGAAAAATATTAATTTAAATAAGAAGTTATGTACTTAAAACATTGATAAAATATTAAACAGATACGATATATTCTAACAAACTGACCAAAAAAAATGTGCCGAACACAGTAGCAGCACACATGCATATTTTTATTCGGCATATATTGGTACAGTGTGAGTGAGATGGGGCGCAATCTAAAGCATAGAGAAGAAAAAGATGGATAGTGTTTGTCGTTTGCGCTGTTAGTGTTTGTCGTTTGTTTTTACGAGTGTATCGAGAGTGACTAAAGCGAGATACAGGACTTACTTCCTTTTGTACGCTTCATTTTTAGTGCGCTAGTGACATATCTACCTTAGTTTAATATTTTATCAACGACTTAAAATAATATTTTTTTATGTTATATTGTAATATTATAATCTCGATTAGGCATATTGTGGATCTTGACTTCGCTTCTAATTTGTAGATACAGACGACAGCACATCAAGCTGCTACAATCTGTCAAATTTCTTTATTCGATTTTCAACTTTATGGTTAAAGCTTTAAGGCTCAAGGCTGAGTGGGAATATTTAACAGTATCGAGTAGCTGGACTTGCTGTCGTCCGTACATACCTACCTAAAGCCTGGGTCATATTGGTAGAGTACTTTACACTAGGTAAGTAGGTATCTACTAACTGAAATATAGTGTATCAAATACCGGCCTGTGGTGAATTTGCGTAACACACTAACGGAGGAATTTAGTTTCAATTTGACAGTTGAACAACATTCATTGCGTGATTTACGTTGTCGAGCAGACAAAATTTTCTAATTTATGGAGCAATATCCTTCAAAATCATTCAGATTAATTATGATAGATTGTGTGTTACCTACGCAATTAGTAAGAGATGCTTCATCTTCCCTTCCCGTAACCTATCTTTACTAACCCGACATTTTACAATATCAGTCTATGTGGAAAGAAAAGAAATTGAAGTGTATATTTGCAATTTTTGTAAAAACTATTAAATGGTTTGGTTTGAAATGGTTTATCTTCAAGTTCACTAAGTGAACAGCAGCTAGATTGTATAACACTGTACTGTCAATTGGAATCATTTTGAATCTAATCCATTGCTCCATATGTTCAGAACATGTGTCAGCTCAACAACGTAAATACCACAATGTATGTTGTTGAACTGTTGAAACCCATTGCTCCATAAAGTGTGTTACGCAATCTCCCTGCAGGCCATCTCAATCCGGTTGGTTTTTTCCTCAAAAGACTATCTCCATCGATAGAAAATGCAAATAATAATAATAATAATAAAGCCCTTTATTTCCAAACATGACATATTACAATTTAATAAAAGATATAATTTATTTTTATTTTAATTTTGGGTTGCCCAATTTTGAGCAAAGGCCTCCTCCATGCATTTCCATAGTTTCCTATCATTAGCGATCCTAGTCCAAAAGGGACCCGCGACTCGCGCGATGTCGTCGCTCCATCGGCGGCGCGGACGACCGCGGCGCCGCGGCTCGCCACGCGGCCACCAGTGTAGCACACGCTCGCTCCAGCGTCCGTCCTCAGAGCGCGCCGCGTGACCTGCCCAACGCCATTTTAACCTACAGGTCAAGTCTGCCACGTCTATCTGTTTGGTTTTCATTCTGATTTGAGAGTTTCGGATTCTGTCTCTCAGTTTCAGCCCCAACATACTTCGTTCGACGGCTCGCTGGAAGACTTGGAGTTTGGAGAGAATTTCTTTTGTTAGTGCCCAGCTCTGGCATCCGTAGAGTAGTGTGGGAGCCACAACACTTTCAAACGCTTTTTTCTTAAGGTTTATTGGAAGTTTGGATTTGAAAATGTGCTTCAATGACCAATATCTTTTCCACGCAAGTTTTATTCTACGCTCTACTTCGCCTGCAGTTTGCTCCTTGAACGTGATTCTCTGTCCTAAATATATATAATCTTCCACATACTCTATTTCTTTTATTGATATTTTGACTGGTATGTTTTCTCCGTTTGTCATAATGCGAGTTTTATCCAGATTCATAGACAGTCCACAATTTCTACTTTCTTTATCCAAAGATTGCAGCATGTATTCTAGGTGAGTGTGGTTGTCACAGATCAGTACAATGTCATCTGCGAAGCGCAAGTGGTTCAATGTTTCTCCGTTAATGTTGAGCCCTACAGAATCCCATTCTAAGTTACGGAAAATGGTCTCGAGGAGAGCAGTAAAAAGGTTTGGTGATATTGGGTCGCCTTGTCTGACTCCACGTTGTACTTCGATAGATCTTCCTTTTCTTTCTAGTTTGACTTTAGCTTTACCCCTTGAATAAATTTCCTGAAGTATATTTATGTACTTTTGTGGCACTCCTTGTTGATGTAAGGCTTTCCATAGGGCCAAATGTCCAATTGAGTCAAATGCTTTCGAGTAATCAACGAAAGCAATATAAAGCCTCTTCCCGTATTCTTCGTACTTTTCGATGATTTGTGTCAAAGTAAATATATGATCGACAGTAGAGAACCTTGGGCGGAAACCAGCTTGTTCTTTAGGTTGATTGAATTCTAGAGTCGGCATAATTCTTTTAAGCAATACTTGCGTGAATACTTTGTATGTAGTCTGTAATAAACTTATAGGCCTGTAATTGCCTATGTCCTCAGGGTGTCCTTTCTTGTACAGTAGTGTAATAATTGATGTCTCCCATTCCACAGGTATTTTCTCACTTGCTAAGATATTATTGAACAATTTCGTAATAATAGGGGACAGTGGTTCAATTAGAATTTTCAGAACATCATTAGTGACCCCGTCTTCTCCCGGGCTCTTTGAGGATTTAAGAGCGGAAATGGCATATACAATATGTAAAGAAAACCCTGTCCGATCCGTGAAGGTATTGTTAGGTATCGTTAACTGATTCTAATAATGCCTACAAAGCTGGGCTAAACTTAAAAAAAAAATCCCCAAAAAAAAGAAATATTATTTCGAAAAAGCGAGGTAACTTAATGCATGTGCGGTGGACAACCCGATAGCCCCGCCCCCCTTCACCCGCGCATGTATGCGCGGGTGAAGGGGGGCGGGGCATGCGGCACGTAGTCGCATCGCTATTCGCTCCGTCACAAATGGTGTTGTCAGTTTTTTAAAAATGACCAAATTTCGGGGAAATTGGAATTAATACCCGGGAAAAAAGATTATTTCAAAATTCATTATTATTGTTACTGTGATGATTATGTAAAATTTTATATTATATTTGGTCAAGTGTTTACCTAACCTTTACTATCCTTACGGGTCGGACAGGGTTTTCTTAACATATTGTATAATTTCACTTTGCATAAATATTGGCACTTCTACGTTTGTGTCATCATGTCTCATTATTGCTAAGGTATTATCAAAATCATCACTACTTCGGTATAAATCTTCGTAGAACTCTGTAGCAGTCTCTACCAGCTCTTTTCTATCAAAAGTAGTCCGTCCATCTTTGCATTTTAGAGACGGAATCCATTTTCGTACATCGTTTAGACGCTGTTGTCCCCTCTTGACTGAACTATTTAATGTGAGCTCTTCTTCAATTATTTTTAATCTTTCTGTGTGTTTCTTTCTTTTTATTTTTCTCTTAATTGTTCTATATAGCTTGGAGAGTTCCTGCTTTTCTGTTTTCGTTTTATTTTTCTTTCTTTTTAAAACTAGAACAAGAAAATGCAAATAGTCATCATATAATTTGGCCAAGATTATGTCGGCACTTTAAAAGAGGCAACTATGAGTTCAGCCTTTCTTCTGAGGCTAGTCAAAATATAGGAAACGCCGAGAGGTCTAAAATGACATTTTATCTTCTGTCCTTTTCTTATAGAAATGGAAAGAAAAGGACGCACTTAACTTAAAATTAGGTTAGTTTGTGAACAACAGAATCGGCGCCATTATGTTTCAAAGTTAATTTAAGTTACTTCACCATGCATCAGCCTTAATATTGTTACGAATGGACCTTATGTCGATGGCATAAGGTTCAATATCGCGTGACATGCAGTGTGTCACTTTTAAGGCCTATTTCGCTAGATCTAGACATTTCCTAGGTACAATAATAAAACGCATTACTAGACTTAGGACGGCCTATCGAATGGTACAGGTCTCAACAGTTTTGTCAACAAAGTGTCGACATCGAAATTTCTAGAAACCCGTTTCCGGGAATTACCGTAGGTACTTCCGAGTGACCTCGAAGTTATGTGCTATTATTATTACGTCTAGAGGAATCTGGAATGTTCGATCAGCTGGCTATATATGCGCCGCGACGCCGGCCAGAGTCAGTCTACACTCGACTAGCGATACGATAACAGCGACAGTTAAGAAGCGATCTTAAAGAAGACCTACTGCGACAATTATAACGAGAACTTCGAGTACTACGTGAGGTAACATCTATAGCGTCATTGTGTGTTTACAACACGGACTTCGTGGACATAAGGGAAGACTTCGGTACAACATCAGCCACGTTCTACTTGTATTGCCTACGATCGACTGTACCTTCGTTGCTAATAAACTTCGTAACCCTTAACCGGCGTTTAAGTACCCCTAGCCCGTAACAATTGGTGTCAGAAGCGGCATGCCGGTCACGCCAAGGGAAGACGAAAGAGTTCGCATGCGACGACAAGCAGCGATGGATTTGGCGCGTCAAGAGGAAGAATCGCTTGGTGTCCCTGCACCCGAAACAGAAGCGGCCGTCGTAACACCTATTAGTGCGCCTACTACCACTACTATTCCCGGAAGCAGTGGATGCGATTTATCGGCGTTGCTGGCCCATTTGACGGTGCAAATAAAAAGTATGGCAGAGTCCCAGGCAGCAACCCAGGCACAGATTAAAAGTGTGGCAGAATCCCAGGCAAAATCCCAGGCAGAAATCCAGGCACAAATACAACAATCTCAGGCAAAATCCCAGGCAGAAATCCAGGCACAGATACAACAATCTCAGGCGGTAACCCAGGCACAAATAAAGGAATCCCAGCAGCTGGTATTAGAATTAAATGAAAAATGGGAAAAAACCAAAGAAGAGGTCAACGAACTTAAAATAAAAACAGCACAACAAGATGCCCGTCTGGACCAGCAAGACACGCGCATTGACAAATATGATGCGCGTTTCGATAAATTAGACAATACCATCATGGAGTTTGGGAGGGAAGTAGAATTTTTGCATGAGAAGGTACAAAAAGGAGTTATTAAAGGTGTGGTACCGGTACCCAGTGCTTTGCCGACTTTCAAGGTACCTCATTTTGACGGGACAACGTCATGGGTGGCCTTCCGTCTACAGTTTGAAAAGGTCGCAAAAGGCAACAATTGGGACGACGATCAAGCCGTAACCGCCCTTACGCTTGCTCTGCGTGGTGAGGCGGTCCAAATCCTCGAAAATATTTCCGGCGATTGCAATACCCTAGCCTGTCTGTTAGAAGCGTTGGAGTCTAGATATGGAGAAAAACACCTGGAACATGTCTACAGGGCTCAACTCCGCGACCGCACACAGAAAAGCAGTGAGGGTTTGCAACAATGGGCATCGGAAATAGAACGTATTGTTCGGAGGGCGTATGCTTCAACGCCGGGAGCAATTGATGCTACTACGGTGCAAGCTTTTACTGATGGAATTCGAGATGCGGAAGTCAGGGCTGCGGTTCGTCTGGGGCACCATCAGACTCTGAAGGCAGCCTTGACACACGCTCTGGAGGTGGAAGCAGTACGCCAAGATGGCCGACCACACCACCGTATTCGTGAGGTAACCGCACAAATGAAACCCCGACAAGGGCCAACATGCTATGAGTGCGGTGAAAAAGGGCATATTCGGATCAATTGTCCCAGGAAGGCTAAGGGAAGAAGCACTTCTGGGACACAGGTGGAAGCCGAGGATTTAAACTAGGAACAGCCAGGGCTATGGGGCGAGTACTGGCTGGTCGACATGTAGCCCCATTATAACAGTATCACAAGTGGGTGACGGAAACAGTCTCATTATAGAAGGAGAACTGAATGGTAAATCCTGCAGTTTCACATTGGATACTGGTGCATCAAGAACCATTGCACGACCGGAGCTATTTCCTCGGACCATAGTATGGAAAAGAGGATCTTCACAATGCCGATTACAAACCGCCACTGGCCAACCAGTACTCGTCCTTGGTGAAACGAACGTGACCTTGAAAATGGGTGATAAGACATTTACGCACCCCGTTTTAGTAGCGAATATTACAGATGATTGCATAATAGGACTGGACTTTTTGAAGAAACAGCAGTGCGTCCTTAATGTAGCTAAAGGAATATTGAGTTTCCCAGAACAAGAAGTATTTCTTCAAGGCGGAAAACAAGGGTCAGTGTACTGTTTAAGGAGAACGGTATTACTAGGTACCAAGATCAGAAACCTTAGTAGATATTAGACTATCACCAATAGGATGCCGTAAACGTTGCATTATAATAGAAGATTCTGGAGATCACCCAGACTGGATAACAGCAAGGACACTGATGATGATTTCCGATAAACCAAAAGTACGCATTATCAACGTTAGTAACAAAGAAATAATTCTTGAAAAGAATTGCATGGTGGGTGTGTGTGATCATGTAGCATCTTTGAGAAAAACAGAGGCTCACCAAAAGGAACTTAATCAGAAGTGGCAGGAACATGTATCGACACTACTCGACGATTGTAAGGGCAATTTAAACAAGTTCGAAAGTCACAAAGTTAAGCAACTGTTGTATAAATTCCATGACATCTTCTCTAAGACCGACAGTGACGTGGGAAGGACTGGGCTCGTCAAACACCATATAGATACGGGCGATACACAGCCGATAAGACAGAGACCACGTCGTATCCCCTTTGCAAGAGAACAGGAAGTGTCGAAAATGTTAAGAGATATGGAGAAAAATCGGATTATCGAAGCGTCTACCAGCCCTTGGTCATCTCCAGTTGTCCTAGTCAAGAAAAAGGATGGCAGTACAAGGTTCTGCGTTGACTACAGGATGTTGAATGATGCCACGAAAAAGGACAGTTATCCCCTGCCACGTATAGATGACACTTTGGACTTGCTAAGTGGCATGAAATGGTTCTCCACAGTTGACCTTAAAAAGTGGATACTGGCAGGTGGAAATCTGTCAGCAGGATAAAGAAAAGACCGCTTTCACCACTGGTCCTGGGAACGGTCTCTGGCAATTCAATGTCATGCCTTTTGGACTGTGCAATGCTCCAGCTACATTCGAGCGCCTAATGGAGCGCATCTTGGTGGGGTTGCTTGGTGATGCATGCCTGGTCTATTTGGATGACATCATCATTATGGGACGAAACTTCGCAGAGCACCTACGCAATTTGGAGAAAGTCTTTCAGAAACTGCGTGAAGCAAATTTAAAACTCAGTCCTAGTAAGTGTACACTATTCCAGAAAGAGGTTGGATACTTGGGACACATTATTTCGGCGCAAGGAATTCGAACAGACCCTGAAAAATTAAAAGCCGTGTCGAAGTGGCCTACGCCTCGTAATAAAACTGAGGTACGCTCTTTCTTGGGTCTGTGTGCATATTACCGTCGGTTTGTGAAGAACTTCTCCGAGTTAGCAAAGCCGTTGCATCGTCTAACAGAGGAAAAGTGTCAATTTGAATGGAACTCTGACTGCGAACAGGCATTTGCGCTACTAAAAACTCACTTGTGTGAGGCTCCTGTATTAGGTTACCCTAGTCGGGAAGGTCGATTTTTGGTAGACACGGATGCCAGCAATGTTGGTATTGGAGGAGTTCTCTCTCAAACACAAGGAGATAGGCAGGTCGTGATTGCATATTTCAGCAAATGCCTTTCCAAGCCAGAAAGAAATTACTGTGTTACCCGCCGAGAACTTCTAGCCGTTGTTAAGACCTTACAACACTTCAAGAAATATTTGATTGGGAGGCAGTTTACACTTCGTACCGATCACGCCGCCTTACAGTGGCTCCTCCAATTCAAAGACCCAGAAGGACAAGTAGCAAGGTGGATAGAGCAGCTGCAAGAATTTGACTTTGTCACTGAACATCGGAAAGGCAAGTCACACAATAATGCTGATGCTTTGTCTAGACGACCTTGCGAAGAATCTTGCCGACATTGTGCCAAACAGGAAAAGAAAGAGAACGTAAGGATTATCCAGGTGAACACTTTGGACGAAGACTGGGATAATCAATCATTGGAAGACGCACAAGAGGAAGATAGTGACTTGAAGACAGTAATCGAATGGAAGAAACGTGGCCAAAGGCCCACTTGGAGTGAAATATCAGCGCTTAGCCCAACAGCAAAAAGTTACTGGGCTCAATGGGACAGCCTGATAATTGATAATGGAGTTCTCAAGAGGAAATGGGAATCGCCCAGTGGACAGAAGGTCACCTTACAGATAGTTGTTCCCGGTGATAAAGTCGCGTCAGTGCTAAGACAGGTGCACGACGGAGTATCCGGAGGACATCTAGGAGTAAAGAAAACCCTGGAGAAGGTGAGAAAAAGATTCTATTGGGTGCATTGCCGCGAAGACGTAGAGGACTGGTGTAGAAAATGTGCAGCCTGCTCCTCAGTAAAGGGACCGCAAACGAGAGCCAGAGGTCGGCTGAAAGTGTACAATGTTGGTGCACCATGGGAAAGAGTTGCTGTCGATATAGCTGGGCCATTCCCTGTTACTGAAGAAGGGAATAGGTATATCATCGTCATGCAAGACTATTTCAGCAAATGGCCAGAAGCTTTTGCAGTACCTAACCAGGAAGTTCATACAGTCGCCAAAAAGCTAGTTCACGAGGTGTTCTGTCGATTTGGCGTTCCCTTGGAGTTACACTCTGACCAGGGTAGAAACTTCGAGTCTTCACTATTTCAAGAGGTTTGCCAACTACTCGGGATACATAAGACTCGTACAACACCGTACCACCCACAGTCAGATGGAATGGTCGAAAGATTCAATCAGACGTTGGAGAATCATTTGGCCAAAGTAGTGGAAGAACACCAAAGGGATTGGGACCAATACATTCCACTCTTTTTAATGTCATACCGCTCAGCAACACATGACAGCACAAATTGCACACCGGCGAAAGTCAACTTCGGCCGAGAAATTAGACTACCCATAGATGCACTAACCGGAACACCTCCCGATACTCCTATCCTAGCCGTCGACTATGTGGCCGACCTGCGGCGTAAATTAGATGGAATACATGAGCTAGTGAGAGAGAATGGTCTGAAAACCAGTGAGAAGATGAAGATCCGATACGACCGCAAAGCTAACATGCCCGGATTTGAAGAGGGAACTTTAGTATGGTTACATAACCCCATTAGAAGAAAAGGAAAGAGTCCAAAGTTCCAAGCCAAATGGGAGGGTCCGTACACGATAGTAACCAGAATAAACGATGTCACCTACCGGATTAAGAAAGGACCTCGAGGGAAGCTGAAGGTCGTACACGTTGACCGCCTAGCTCGCTATTATGGATCAAATCATGCTCGGGACGAGCATGACTAAGAAGGGGGCAATGTTACGAATGGACCTTATGTCGATGGCATAAGGTTCAATATCGCGTGACATGCAGTGTGTCACTTTTAAGGCCTATTTCGCTAGATCTAGACATTTCCTAGGTACAATAATAAAACGCATTACTAGACTTAGGACGGCCTATCGAATGGTACAGGTCTCAACAGTTTTGTCAACAAAGTGTCGACATCGAAATTTCTAGAAACCCGTTTCCGGGAATTACCGTAGGTACTTCCGAGTGACCTCGAAGTTATGTGCTATTATTATTACGTCTAGAGGAATCTGGAATGTTCGATCAGCTGGACTATATAAAGCACCGTGACGCCTGCGGAGAGTCAGTCTACACTCGACTAGCGATACGATAACAGCGACAGTTAAGAAGCGATCTTAAAGAAGACCTACTGCGACAATTATAACGAGAACTTCGAGTACTACGTGAGGTAACATCTATAGCGTCATTGTGTGTTTACAACACGGACTTCGTGGACATAAGGGAAGACTTCGGTACAACATCAGCCACGTTCTACTTGTATTGCCTACGATCGACTGTACCTTCGTTGCTAATAAACTTCGTAACCCTTAACCGGCGTTTAAGTACCCCTAGCCCGTAACAATATTTTTTCTTAGCCATTGAATAATATTGAGGTAATGTTAACTCATATTCATCAGTGTGCTGAGGATTCAGTGCGATAGACAACGTCTCATATATTTTTTTAATTATAATTGGCATCCTTGGCTGTTTGTTAGTGAATGGTGCTCTTACCTCTTATTACCTAAATATTTTTTAGACAATCGGTTTTTGAAATGGCTGATTTTAGATGCAGTTCGATTGAATAGTTAGTAATTGTGAGTATTTTTATTCGATAACTTATATTATATACTTTTATTATATAATATGGTAGCCCTATGTTCCGTGACAATATTCAGGAAACTTACCTTGACCTTGACAGCAACACCTTACTGTCGAAAGAATAGTCTTCGTCTGTATGTTTGTTCTCGTCCTCCGTGGCGCAGTGGTGAACACGCCTGCCTGCAACGTGGAGGCCCCGGGTTCGATCCCGGCCAGATCATGATGGAAAACGATTCTTTCCTGATTGGCCTGGGTCTTGGATGTTTATCTATGTATCTATATTTTAATCCAAGTCTCGAACTTACTTTGGGGCTAGCTCAATCTGTGTGATTTGTCCGTATATATTTATTAATTTATAGCCGATTCCTGATAATTTATGATCAGTTACTGGTAAAATTACGATAGATTACGAATTAATTTATATTCACCGGCACCCATTAGTATGGTAGATAATCAAAACGATTCACTTAGGTATAAGAGCCGAGCGAATACAATCAAATGCTTCCCTTGCCCGATGAAGGCCAGCCCGCGCCGCAGCTGAGCCAGTAAATTATATTATGTCCCAACTATGACCTCTGAGTTTGTTTCGGCGTTTCTTCTCAGAGCTAGTACTAGGAAATGCCGCGGTCATCAAACCATTACAAAAACCTTTCGATCCAGCCGTCACTTGCTGTCCTCTCTAGCGACGCTCAAAGTCGAGGTTCGTACCCCACTGGGGGTGCCCTTAGTGCGTGGTCGCCCTTAATTTTAGTTTAGTTTTACTTAAGGCATTCACCACAGGGTAGTCCAGTTAATTAGTCACGGCCTCTCATGGTCAACTACGAGATGCCAATATAAAAAAAAAACAAATTCTTTGGAGTTTCGGATTTGTGAAATACGTTTTGCGACCTGCAGAAACATTGATTGATTGATGTCCGGACGACAGCAGGTCAAGCTACCCGAAACTGTCAGATATTCCCAATCAACGTTGAGCTTTAATCCTTTACAAATAAAGTTGAAAATCTAGTAAAGAAATCTGACAGATTGTAGTAGCTTGATGTGCTGTCGTCTGTTCAATTTGGCGCGAAAGCGTACTTAATAGCTAGCTAGAATATCTATTAGAAAGTATCAAACACAAAGATGAACTTCTCAACATTAAGAGAAGCCAAGACCGATCTTAATCAACCTAGTGAACGATACCAATCTCTTTTTATTTTACTGCATATAAGCGTTAATACTATTAAATATTCTGAACAATTATTAAGGTCTTCAAAAATAAAGACATATTTCCATGATGCAATTTAATTGCCTATGGCTTACAATAAAATTGATGCAACAAATAACTTGCATCGTCTAAGTGGTGTTTAGACTAGGGTTGTAACGGAGGCTTATTAGCGGAGGCGGAGGCGGATGCGGAGGCGACGAGTCTCACCTCCGCGGATGTGAAGGTTAACGGAGGCGGAGGTGAAAGTACATATATTATAGAAAAAAAAAATTATGGTTAATTAAAACAAAATTTTTATTTTAAATACGTACATTAATAGTAGTATACTTGGTAAACAAAATATTACCTTCTTGTAATGAAAATTAAGGAGAAACAAATTGTGTTTATTTCGCGCTCAAACACGGCCGGACGGTTCTCGAGCGTCGCAGCTTGCGCGTTATTTATTTTATAAATACGTAAATAAACCTCCGTTATAACTCCGCAAAAATTGTGCGGAGGCGGAGGCGGATGCGAAGATACGATTTCTTGCGGAACTTCCGCAGTAACGGAAGCGGAGGCGAAGCTCCGTTACAACCCTAGTTTAGACAATACAACTTTTATTGTTGCTTCCACTTAGTTAAAACCATAGGCAATTAAATTGCACCGTGTAAATCAGTCTTTAAAGCAGAGTTCCGTTTTTCGTGTAGAATCCTTGAGCATGATGAGCACACATCAGCTAATTGTTGCAGTAAAAATTTACTGCAATAAACAACGCGTTATAGAACTGCCGACCTCCGCAAGTGATACAATACTGAACGAGGTTACGAATTAATTTGATTACAGGTCACATGTTAAGGACTCTGCTGAATTCAGGTCGTTTGAATTAATTACTGGTGCATTTTATACATTTGACAAAAAAGTAATTGGGTCAGCTACCTATTTGGTTGTTGACCTCTCAGTCAACCCTAGGGCAGCAGACATACATGAGAATTTTACACCCAAGAGAAAAGAAAGTTATCTTTTTCTTTTACATATTTGATTTTTCCATTAGGAATTTCTTAGTACGGGCGACAGCAGGTCAAGCTAGCCAAAACTGTCAAATATTCCCAATCAACTTTGAGCCTTAATGGTTTAGAGGTAATGTGGAAAATCTAATAAAGAAATCGAATTGACAGCCTCCGTGGCGTAGCGGTAGCGGACGCGGCCGCTGCGCAAGGTGGCGCGGGTTTGATCCCCGCATAGTGCAAGTATTTGTATGCATGAGTATGAATACTTGCACTGGTCTGGTCGTGCCTCGGAAAGCACGTTAAGCCGTTGGTCCCGGTTGCCATACAAACATCTAGTGGCAGTCGTTACGGGTTGTTGGAGCCCTCAAAAGTCCAACAATTGGTCTAACTGCAATGCTTCGAAGTCGCCTTCGGGTTGTGGAGGTTAGACGGCAGTCGCTTCACGGAAAATGTCGAAGTTTAGCCATTTCAGCAGTTGGACTGGTAAAGCGGACCCTAGACTCCAAAGCTGAAAAGGCTTCGGATGCGACTGGGATTAACGCCGTGATGATGATGATGTTGAAATCTAATAAACAAATTTGCCAGATTGTAGTAGCTTGATGTGCTCCTAGTCTGTACGGACGACAGCAGGTCAAGCTAGATCAAACTGTCAGATATTCTCGATCAACCTTGAGTCTTAATACTTGAGATAATGTTAAAAATCCAATAAAGAAATTTAACAGATTGTAGTAGCTTGATGCCCTGAGTTAGGAAGTAGGCGATGTAATATCATGCTTTGGAAAGCGACATGTTAAGCTGTTGGCCCTTCGCTTGATCTCTCCGGTCATGACGGATTATCGTCCGGTCGGTCTATGACAGTGAAGAATGAGATTGTGCACCTGTTCACTTGTAGTCTTGTGTGATGAAATCAATAAAAAATCGAATGAATCATAAATCAAATCAAAAGTAATTTATTCAAAATGGGCTGAGAATCGGCACTTTTTGAACGTCAATATTAAGTAAGACAGTTAGGTACATCGCACTAGGTATAATAATATTAATAATAACTCCTTCGACAAAAGACACACGGCGTAACCGTAATATTTAAAAAAGCGTGTGTATAATATACAAAATTTCTAATGAAGCCAAACCGTGTATAAAGAGCCTTACAATGGCCGCAAAGGTCAATGTTCTTGACTAATAAGAAGTCAACTCACGGCAAGGAGAGTCGCTTGTGTTAATCTCATGGTCATAGGCCATGGTAGTTAGCTAATCAAATGTGACGACTTTAGGATTGGCTGCTTATAACTTCTCAGCGTCCTAATAATTATTTGCTGCACCGGGCGCCGGCTGTCGCTGAAAACCAGCGCTGGAGCTGTGTCTTGCATAATGTCGCATCTTTCCTTATTTTATTTATTATTATTTTTGCGTCATGATTACCGCAAATAAACGATTTTACTTTTTTGAATTGTTGTTAATCCAGTAGGCCAATTATTGTAGGTATTATCAAAAAAATTTGGAACATTTGGACTACTTGTAGGTACTTAATCAAACACCGATTTGGGTTTTCGCTAAATGGGCGTAAATATTTTTGAAAGGGTGGGGAATTACTGAAGCCTCTAGGGATCTATTTTCCGTAAACTCAAGAATGTGTTCCCTTTTCGAAAATGTCTGCTAGTTAGGTACTTACTTTTATACTACCATACTTAAAACCTGACATACTTCTGTCCCAAATATCTAACTTTATATTCTAAACAATAAGTTCAAGAATATGTGGTCCAAAAACGCATTGTCACTAAGATATAATAAGATATGAGTAGGTATGTGTCTAAGTTTAATTGTTTGTTGACGGGAAGGTACATATAATTAATTTTCATGTAAACGAATCATTAAATATTTATTATTTATTTATTCATGTTAATACGGCTTCCAAAAGCCAATTACATTAACATACATACAAAATTAAATAACACAAATAGGTACAGAATGAAATTCAAATAATAATATAAATCAAAATATAAACAGAAAAAAAAAGACAAATCAGAGGAACAATAAAAACGGGAATAAAATAAAATCTAAAAATTAAAACAGTAAACGAACTAATTATTTTCTTTTTCGCAGAACGCTAAGCAAGCGCGCATTAAAATTTTAAATTCATCCGCGAATATATCACAGTTCGGGTTAGCTTCCACGAGGCTATTCAGCGCGGAAAGAACGCGAGGTATAGGAGATGACGCACGGGCTACCGTGCGACATGTAGGCACAGCTAGCAGACGGTGTCTGCGGCCACGGAGATAGTTACCAGGAACGTGAAGACGAATCAGCTCATTGAGGAGATCACTGGCATCTGTTGTCCCTCTACATATTTTTAACATTGTTAAAAATATGTAGAGTGTTATTATTAATATAAAGATAAGAATAGGCTATTTGACAGATTTATAACTTTTATCTTGAATTACTTGGTTGCGGTTAAAAAGTTCACCCAAAGTATTTTTTTTTTTATTTTAAATACGTATTTCGTAAGAAATATGCAAATAAAAATTCAAAATTCAAATAAGCCGCGAAAGCGATATAATTAGCAATATGGCGTTGCGCCTGGTAAGTGACGTCACAAGCGGTTTTCAGTTCTCAGTGGTGTTTGTTTGTAATTATTATTTGCTGTTGTTATCTAATAAAATGGTTTACAAGTGGTGTGCTGTACTGGGTTGTACAAATAAATCGATAAAAACCCCCGAAAAACAGTTTATAAGTTTGCCGAAAACAAGCGATGATGCGCGTATGACGTCATCGCGACATTAGCCAATCCGGATCGTTTCACAATGTCTGGCGCGAGAAACAAAAAGCCAAACATATTTTTGTGTTTTGGATATATTAATTGTTATTCTTTTTTTATTAAAACTCTTGTAAATGATATAAAGAACCCTCATTTTATGCAATTAAAGCAAAAAATCACAAATAATTGAATACTGTCAAATAGCCTATGTTTTGAATTGAAAATAAAGTAACTTTTGTATGAAAACTGAAAACAAAAAACATGCTAATTGAAAAATATCATAGTTATTAAACTACGTTTGTACTACTATGTTTAATTTAAAAGTTTTAGACTCGGTTTGAACGAAAGCTAAGGGCAGAGAACTGCAACTGTTGCTACCACCCTTTGTACCCGCGCTTGCTTATTAATGGGCGTCTGCTCGTGTAGGGCGCGTTTTAGATGGTTGACAACCGACCTTTTCTTCAGGGGGGGCAGTTGCCTACATCGGGCTTGGCGACGAATGAAGTAGCGCCATCTTCTTTTTTGGGGAAACTGAAACATTGTCCAGTATGCAATAGATGTCTCTGTAATAAAATTCTAAAAACAACAAGATTTATTTTTAAACTAATATAATGTTTGTTTATTTATATTAATATCTTAAAATTCTTTTAATATAATGGGAATAATAGGCTTTATATTCACTTGTATTAACATCTGATTCTAATGTCAATGCACGCTGTCGGCTGTTAGTAAAATGGTCGCCATAGTCTGCGCACACGCTTGACTGTTTTTTGATTCTTTTCTGTGTCTATCCTAGTTTTTGAGATAATATCTCCGTTATAAACGTCGAGTCGAGATTACTCCTCTGTTTCGGTACCAAGATAATCATCCAGAAACTGTTATACTACGCGCTATAGACGCTATTTTGTGTTGTGTTGTGACTGCAGTGAATGTTGTTGTTTGTGCGGGAAAATAAAACATGAAGGCGATGATGAAACAAAATTAGCTGCTGTTAATATTATTATAATAAGCACAACAATTGTAAAAATAGAAAATGAACTTAAACTTTCATTTTCAATTGTTTCATTAAAACCCAATTTTGCATTTAGCCAGTATTTTCCGGTACCGAATTTTGTCCTTACTTTCTTGATGTGAATATTTGATTTCCTAAATATTGGTATTATCACAAAATAATGTTCCACAAGAAAATTAAAACAAAAATGTGCGGTTCTGGGAAATAAAAGGCTTTTAATTATAAATAAATCTAATATCAATATGACATAGTGTATGTGGGTAAAGCTGTGCGTGTGTGAGTGAGTGTATGATAGACCGATAGTTCCTAGTTCAGTAATACAGATAGCGCTTCAAACTTGTCATGGCTAAAAGTAACGAGAGTGGGCACTCTTTTCCTTCATTATATTATAGTACTCTGTGGACCTTTTGTTTTTTTATAAAGCCACAGATTACAGAATACTACATACAGATACCCAATGGTGAACAACAAAATAAGTCCAGCTCAATTCGGGCAGACCGCCGAGCAAAAAAAGTTTCTTAAAGAGATCACTAGAGGGCCATCAGGGAGCGCTTGACCGGCCGGCCACTACCGCCATCTATGTCTTGTCTACATTGTCATATATAAATCCATGCGTCGTGCATCGAGAAATACGCATTCTAAAAGAAGATAACAGCAATATAATGGTTAGAAGACATCTTATCTTAACCTAAAAGTATGTGTTATGACAGGATTAATTGAGTACACTGCCATCTATTGTCCCGAGTGTAAAATAAAAAACATTGACACTACTGAGCCCATTTTACCGTTTTGTTTAATTACATTATTTATACGTGTAAATATACGAAGTACCATTAAATCAGTAAATTCAAATAGTTAAAAATATTAAAAAGGCTATAAACTGCACGTGAGAGGTTTAAAATCGTTGCTAAGTTTTGCACCTCAACCTATGCTGCCATCTATTATCTTTTGGTAAGAACTGAGAGTCTGATGTACGATATGGGACCCCATGATAAAGCCTTGTCTCACACTAGAAATTACTCCTGTATTGTGGGTGCGTTAACAAACATTTACACTCACATACAAACCCGAAACAGCTACCTACTTGTAGGTCATACAAATATTTGCTCCGGGGATCGAATCCGCGACACGCAGCGCAGCAGTCAAACGCTCAGCCACTACACCAACCGTATCGTTATCGTGTCGTAATCAATAACCAACACTAATGACACCCTTTCTCTCTCTTTCCAGACATGATTGTCGCCGAAGCTTGGAAAGCAAGTTATCTCTACTGGGTCTTCCCGGTACTTATCATCGCCTCAGTCTTCGCAATCCTTGGTATCTTCGGCGTCATCTTCGCGATCAGACTCTTCGCTAAGTACACTTGTGGACAGTACCGTAAGCCCACGAGGATGGATGGGAAGACCGTGATTGTTACCGGATGTACCGGTGGCATTGGGAAGGAAACTGCGAGGGAGTTGGCTAAGAGAGGAGCCAGGGTCATCATGGCTTGCAGAAACTTAGAGGTTGCTGAAAAAGTTAAAGGTGATTGTTTTATATTTATTTGAACTTGTTTGTGATTTACCACTCCATCCCACACTTCTCCCCAGAAATCTACTAGGCTTTTAGAATAGGTAATTCTTCATCTTTCTGAAAGAAGACGAACGACCCAAAAAATTAAATGGTTTAGTGTGATGGTTGGGTTTTTCACTTATACACTAGATTCACAATCAGCGCAAAAAAAATGGTTGAACTCAACAAGCGCACAACGCAGCACTTGGGTGCTTCTTTCATTTAGTACTTACTTAATAATTCTGACTTTAATGCATGCGTGTAAGGTTGTCAGACGCGGTTGTAAAAAATAATGGCTTTTTGTACTTCTTTGTGATAAGAACTTTATACACTACACTTAAAGCTGATTTTAAATTAGGTAATTTATGTTTATTTTGACTACTTTAAACTGCTTAATACTTGTCGCCATTTTTGATAAGAGTATTGTTCGAGACTGTGTATCTAAGTGTATAAGTGATCGATGGTTTTTGAGTATAATTACGATAGCCAATTACTGTTCTGGTGGAATTTGATGGGAGAGTTGTTTCATGCCACTTTTCACGTGAACTTATCCCTGTT
This sequence comes from Sesamia nonagrioides, assembly GCA_017933935.1. NCBI lineage: Eukaryota > Metazoa > Arthropoda > Insecta > Lepidoptera > Noctuidae > Sesamia > Sesamia nonagrioides. The sequence goes on along the minus strand of JADWQK010002004.1, from coordinate 95,639 downwards.
ACATACATATCTAATGATCACATGCAGTACTCTCAAAATAAACTCTTGGCTTCGATGGAAACACACCACTAGTAGGCTCTTTTTGTCCCAGTTTCTTTTAACTGACGTAGAATATACCTAAGTAGGTACCAATTAACACCAATAATTGAATTTTACAGCGGACATCATCGACACAACAAAGAACACGAAAGTCGTAGTCAAGAAACTGGACCTCAGCTCCTTCACGTCCATCAGAGAATTTGCCGAAGACATCAACAAAACTGAGACTAAACTAGACGTATTGGTGCACAACGCTGGTTACGCAGACACTTTCAGGAAGAGGAAGACTGTTGACGGCCTCGAGATGACCATGGAAACCAATCATTATGGACCATTCTTGCTTACACATCTTTTGATTGATCTGTTGAAGAAAAGTGCCCCATCGAGGATAGTGGTAGTCGCATCATCTTTATACCGGCTAGCAGCATTTAATACCGAAAACCCAAACCCAGTTGACACATTACCAGGTTATCTCTACTATGCTTCTAAGGAAGCGAACATACTTTTCACGAGAGAACTAGCACGAAGGCTGGAAGGTACGGGAGTAACAGTGAACTGTCTACATCCCGGCTTGATTGAAACCGGAATATGGAGCTCAGTGCCTCCTCCATTGAGTTGGATGCTGTACCCGATAAGCAAATGCTTCTTCAAGAAACCGGAACAAGGTTGCCAGACGACAGTCATGCTAGCGGTTGACGAAAAACTAGAAAAGGTTTCCGGAAAATACTTTTCTGACTGCAGAGAAAGTTCTTTGTCGAGTTCTGTGAGTAACATGGCCAGAGCTAAAACAGTTTGGGAGATTTCGGAGAAAATGGTAAAATTGGGCGAAGATGATCCTAGAATTTAATTACATTTTCATAGAAGAAGAAGTGCGAGGATTTATTATAGCCGTACAAAATAAAATCATGCTCATCGTTGTTTTGTTAATGCTATTTTAAAAGAAGAAAATGTTTTAAGTTATACTGTAGGTATTCCACTTCTGATCGCATACCCTCAATTTCTCCATTTTGAGAGTTATTTAAGTACCTTTCAGCACTTTGCCTAGCAATTACATTTATACGCAAAAGTGCAAAGATGTATTTAAGTGTTAATAAGTATTGGTTATTAAAGTTTTTTTTTGTTAACGGGGTTTTTCTTTTTTAAACCTTCGCAATGATTTCAAAAATTAAAGATTCGAGTATCAATTAATTGTCATTTTATTAGTAAAACTAGTTAGTTACATAATGGATAACATTTAACAGCTAATGAACGAAATAATCTATTTGATCACACTTTATGAAATTATGATAGTAAAGCTTTTAAAAGTAATCAGTTACATGATTTGGCTATTAGGCGATTACCACACTGCTCCGAACTCCGCGTCTGTATCCGATGCTACGATATTCTCTTCTAGAAACTTGAATTGTATACAAAGAAGCCTTACTAACACCGCATGTCCGTGCGGTCTACAATCAAACATTCAAGCCCCGCACACGGCAGCGCTATCCAATGCAGTGCGATAACCGCCTTACACAATGAATAATGATGGCAAATTTTAATAGGCCGCGATTGAGTTGTTGGACAGGCTAGATGGTTACCTACCTGAAAGCGTATGCGCATAGGCAAAGAAAGTATAAACGAGGACTTATCTATCTCTAACTTTTAAATAACCAGGCAGTAGACACTGACAAAATGTACGGTGTAATTGCCAAACAACCGCGTACGATTACTCTAAAAATTGGGCTTGGATCAACTATAGTGTGAATTTTTCGGGATGGCTAAGCAGAATAAATACAAACTTCGCCGATGCCTAAATGAGATCCTACATTGTAAAGGTCAGAAGACTCCTATCAATTCATTTTACAGAACATTGTAGTTCACCGGAACTGAAGATAATAACATTTTCCAGTCTTATTTTTCTTGGTATTTTAAAATAGATTAAAATACTCTTTATTATGTACACCATATAGATTACAGACCAAAAATAAAAATATTTCAAAAATCAATCAAGAAATCTGCCTTACATAAGCCATTGTGTGCCATTAGATTATACAATATAAAAATAAATATATACATCTAGACCCCATCTAGGGTAAGCAGACCTTTGAACAATCAGCTCACATGGATACCTTTTGTATTTACTTAAAACTGAACTTTTTCATGGGAGTTAATATGGCAACACATAATTTCACGCCAGTAATCCCTGAAGGATACAGAGGTGTAACTTAATACACTCACATATTTGCCAATCAATAAAATGTGTGCACTTAATTGAATATACCTAATAGGGCCTTGTAGCTAAAAATATTCAGTATTTCTACTCGATATTTATTTTAATGTCTTGTTAAATAAGTAGGTAGATATTGGCCCCCGATTCCCATGTTCAAAAACTAAACTAAATTTAAGTTTAGTGCATTTTTTTTCTTTCTATTTTATTAAGAAAAGGACAGAACATAATGTTATTTTTTTTTTGGGGATTTTATGGCCTGGTTTCTAAGGTCCGTATTACAGAACGTCACTCAAAACTCAAGCTCTACTTAAGAATCGTTTCAAGCCATTTGATTGGTTGAAACTAGTTTTAAGTAATGCTTAAGCAGAGATCAATGCTTGAGTGTCCTTCTGGAATACGAACCTAAGACCTTTAAGCCAAGTCTTAATTATATCTTGTCTTCTTTTGTAACTTATCCTAACTAAACCTATCTCCTTTTGTTTCTCGCGTGAACTGACACTCGGAGAAAGTTTTGGTACAAAGCCATGATGTGGCCACTATGCTACAATATTTCACTGTTCTTTATGAATTATTCACTGAATGCACTTTTTACTACATAAATCACGCGTTTTTATTTAGTAAACGACACTATAAATAATTTTAAAAGTCCAATGAAAAATGAGCGTGACACTCATCTTGACATTCCCGCCAAAACAGTCACTTAATATGTTAGTTTAGACCTGTCAAATTAGTCCGCGCCTGACGTAAATTGATGTATTTTTGGTCGCCATGTTTATAATCACACATTAGACAGGATTAAAGTAAAATGTTATCTTCTATCATTTTTTTTTAATGAAATAGAAAAAGATGCACTTAACTTAAAATTAGTTTAATTTGTGAACAAAAGAATCGGTGACATTGTTTTCTTATGGAAACTTCAAAATACTGGACCTTTTTAAATATTTGTTTAATATTCCTAAATTTTAACTTTTTTTTTTATTAGTCTATCAAATCAAACTGGTCTAAGAACGTGTGGTTTACACCTAACACTGTCCCGAGACTTTCCCGCGGTTTTCTACACGTAGGCTCGTCATCAAAACTGATCGATTCTGAATAGTCTGAGGACTTCTTTGGAATCACACTACAACTTGGACTTAAAAGGTCAGGCAATAAGACCCTATTTGCTGTGAACACATCTACATTAACATTGTTGAGGTTTTCTTTTTCCTCTAGAATTGTTTTGAATTCGTTGGCATCTTCGGAGCTTCTGTCACATGGCAAGACACTAGCTCTGACTTTCTTAAACCTATTGATAATTTTCTCTAAAGAACTTGTTTTTCTTATTAATTGAGGATTATTTTTGGGAGTTTCAGTCTTAATTTCATCCTTTTCCAGAATATCTTCTTGTAATTTTGGGACATTCAGATCAGCAAAATGCAACTTATTCGAGTCTTCCTGTATTTTTGTTGGAACTTTATCCAATTCAGAATTTATAGATATAGTGGGCAGACTGGTAGCATCAAATAGTTTCCTGTTAAGGTCAAGTCGCGTAACGCTGTCGGGAGTTCCATAGCTATTATCATTTTCTAGCACCAAGATGCCAGATACTTCAAGAAGTGGACAGTTTTCTGGCATGACAGATAATTTCCTTGGAATAGGAATCTTAGAATTAGACCTCTTTTCTCTGTTATCAAAGAGGTTTGGTGAGGAATGACTCCTAAACAAAACATTATTATCAGTAGAAGCCACTGATTCATTAAATAATCTTCCCTTCTTAATATTTACATTATCTGGTCTCTCCGTTTTATATTTAAACTTTTTGGAGCTACTAGACTTTTTCGTTGAAAGCAACCTCATTATCTGTTGTTTTGTAAAGCCTGAAGAATATTCTGCAATTGTTTCATTGTTTCTGTGGGTAGTTTGGGATAGTATTGACATGTTAAAGTTCTGTGTTGTATTTGGACGGTCATAGGAACTGATACGGCATGATATGAGACTCTTTAAGAAGTCATCTCTTGGTCCTTGGCAGAATGGAACACTGAGTAATGACCGTGATTGCAGTTTAGCAAAAGCGCTAGTTCTTCTGCGTAAGTTAAATTGATGTTTAGATATGTTCAGCGGGGTGAAGGTGTCAAATATAAATTGAGACTGCAAGTCCTTGCCCATCTTCAAGTCCGTCAGGTCAGGTAGTGGCGGTATGTCTGAGAAATCCTTTATTGATAATGACTGGTTGTATGATGTTTGTTTTCGCTGGAAAGTAACAGTTGATAGTAAGAAAAATGCACATAATTAGGATTTATGTTTCATAATTCTAGCATAATTAATTATAAAGAAATTTTGTAATAAGCATTACTAATTATTCAAATTAATGTTAACAAAGATAAGATGTTATTGCAATAATCATGCCTAAATTAATTGTTAATAGATTTCCATTCTGGGACATCATTCATTTAGTACCCTTGTGTTGTAAATATAAATAAAAATACATATTGACGCTTGAAAGGCAATCATATAGGCGACAAAAATTCGTAAATTGAGTTATACTATACACCATTCGAACCCCCAGATTTTTCTGCGTCGTTTGGTGTATATAACTCAATTTACGATTTTTTGTCACTTAGATATGATTGCCTTTCAACATAAGTATAACATGTGGTTAAGTAAAAATGTGTGCAGAGAGATGCTGCAGGGGATGTTTTTCTAAAATATTCCATAGTAATTTTAGTAACATAGGTCTTTTAAGTACACATTGAAGAGTTTAATAAGTATAATGATTAAAATAACTCGAACTCACCTGAAGTTTAGCTTCGGCATTCATTACCCTATCCAAGAGTATCCTCATAGCGAACACGATCTCGGTAATATTCTGTCTCCCAACATTCAAGTACTCATTGAACTTGTATATTTCATTACCGATTTCAGCATTTTTCAATATGAAGCCTATTGATATAAGAAATGCTCTTATAAGGTTTGGAAAATTCAACTTCTCATCTTTTATGATGTTTTTGAGGATATATTTTTGTTCACTATTTACCTGGCTTTGTAATTCTTTTGTGCATATTTCGTCTATTTTTGGGTTATACTCTAATGTGTACGAACTCTTTTCAGCTTCACCTGTTTGTTGAGCGATTAAAATCTCGGTCGACTGACGAGTTTCTCTAGACGTTTCAAGGAATGGTTTTATTTTTGTATCCCATTCCTTCTCCAGTTCTGTGATTCTATTGTCTACTTCAGCTAACCACTCATCAAAAAATGTGGATGATTTGTGAACATCTTTTAGTTTTACGATCTCTGCTTTCATTGTTTCATCGACTTTGTGTGTTTTTAAGAAGCCATCAACAATTTCATCTAAGTATCCTTGAGGGTTTAATTCAGTCATTTTATTCTCCATATCAGTTATTTTCTTGCGGAACAACTCAGCTATCTGCTCCATAGCTGCTCTTTTACTTAAATAATTAGAAAATTTACTTGATATTTTCACAGTTTCCTTTTCAATGTTGTCTATAAATCCTTCTTTTTTTGTCTTGTAATCCTCAGTCATGACGTTATACAGATTCTTTTGGGTTTCTTTAACCATTTTTGACATTAATACTCTTTGGACAGCAAGTTGTGACATTTGGAATATCAACATGGTGACTTTATAGCAGCTAGGGTTAACCAGGTATGAGGACATAACTGGAGCCAACAATCCTTTGTTGCTGTACTGGCTGATGAAGCAAGACAACTCGTTTCTGTACACTCGTTCAGTTTTTGTATCGTAGAGTGGCCATGGCAATAAACTGGCAGCCTGAGTATCAATTATTGACACCAAGTAATAAGAAAGGTGGTTAAAGAAGTTCTGTGTCGGTTTTTCTATTGCATTCTCCATGAATATCTGCCTGCTGAGATCTGAAGGCATTTGCTGCAGCTTACTGAGTATTCCCAAGTTTAAAATCGTTTCTTTCTTGAACGAGACGACAAGATCTCTTTGCATTGCTATTGTAGCCATTTTTACACTTTATTTTCACATAGATGCACTTTTTAACACAAAACCTTTTATTGAAAACAACGTTGCGTACAGTTTTAAACCATCACCCAGAGAGTTTTTTTAATATTTATGTAAAAATGCCCCTGCATTTTCTGGGTTGAATTTCAAATCGAAATGTCATTTTTTTCCGTTGATGCCACCTAATGTTGCCCATTTACGATAAATCACTAATCGACTATTTGACAGAAACAAGACAATAATAATATACTTATTATAAAACATAATAAATTAATAATAATATAGATATTTCCATTTATGATTATAGAGACAGCCATAATAGAAGTAAAGAACTACATTATTAAAGAATTTACGTTTATCATTTTTTATTTTAAAAACGTAAATTCATTATTAATACTTCTTCATCTTCGTCCACAGCTGGATAAAAGGGCTCCCCCAAGGTTGGTGGCCTCCCTAGGTGCATCTTATGGTACGTGGCCGCCACTCCAGAACCTTATTGCTCCATCGGCCATCAGCAATAGAACGAGTAAACACTGGGGAGAGTAATTCATGATAGATTGTGGAATTTTAGTTATTGAATAGCAAGTTAGCGACGTTATTTTTGGTTTGGTGGTGGATTTTATTTATTTTTAATCCAAAAAAGAATAATTTCATTTGAACCATACAGAATAAAAGTTATAAGAACGATACAGAATATAAGTTTAATTGTCATTATGCCTGTGAGCGTTTAGCAAAGAATTTTAAATATATAGAATGAGGACCGAGATTCCGCACCTTTTGCGCGCGCGCGCGTTTTTTGAACTCAGCGCATCCAGATCTATATGATTATCTATAGTGGTGAGGGTTTTGAGCAACTTCGGGCACATACATACAGACAGACATACAAACATACGCACTTTATAGGGATGGATTACGAGTAATAATAATATCTAAACAACAACATTCAAAAATAAACCTAAAGCCTACTCCATAAAGCTTATATTGCCACAAAGCTTACGCATAAATACCTAAAGTTCCGCATGAGAGGCATCGAAAGACCCCTGTGTCCCTTTCCTGCAGACTGCCAGTGTGAAATGAAACTACTATTTGGTAACTTTGATACATAAACTTCATCCACTCGTTTTGTTATTTACGCTGATATACAATATTATATCAGTGACTCGTGATTGTTTAAGCATTAAAATAACTAACTGCTTAGCTCAACATTTAATCAATGCATTTATTGTGATCAATAAATAAAAAAAAAAAACAATATTAGCAGATAGTATGAACTATTAAATGGCAACACCGATGACATATTGGGTTAATCAGGTTGGGTTTTCTCGGTGGTAGGCCACAACATCAGCCGCCGGCATAAGTTACCACCTACTAGACAAAGTCATGCCGCCAAGCGATTCGTCGTGTTCCGGTATGATGTCTGGTGAAGCCGTACGCAGGACGGGTCTGAGCAGTTGTGTTGCGATGTACGTGCCGGGTACGATGCGCGAAATGTTGTTCTGTCGGGAGCGGTCGCGGTGATGTGACATTACATCACCGCGCTCAACTGCCGTCTTCCTTCCTATTTACTAAGTTCTTTGGAGTGAGTAGGCTTAATAAACTAGCACGCCTTACTACCAACCATCAACGACCTACCATCCTTCGCCTTACCTTCAACGATTGCATCACTGCTTACCATCAGGCGGGATTGCAGTCAAGCGCTAGTCTGTAATTTATAAAAAAAATAAAAAAATCAATATGGTCGATGCAATTTTTTTTTGTGTAGGTTGAGTATAATGTTCTGTAAAAAAGACAAGACAGCTGAACAAAGAATATCTTCCTTTTTTAAGTTTGTTAAAAAAGTGAAAAGACTTACTAGAAACAAATTTTATATTTTAAATTTTTTATACCTAATAATGTCTAGAAAATGTAACAAACAGCGTATCAGTGTAGGTATGTCAACTATCTGTATTAGCTATACTTACCTTACACTTTTACAAAAAGTTTAACCTACTGGAATAACTAACCTAAGCATTTTATTATTATTATTTTTTCGCCAAGCGATTCGTCGTGTTCCGGCATGATATTTGGTGAAGCCGTACGGAAGACGGGTCTGAACAGTTGTATTGCGATATGTGCCGGGTACGATGCGCCAAATGTTGTTGTATCGGAGGTTTGGTCTTGGAGAGTCTCCAGATCAATCTCCCTCTGGCGCAGCATCGTTGGTCGTGTTGTTAGGTTTAACATTGCATCACCTCGCTCAACTGTCGTCATCCTTCCTATTCCTAAGTTTTTTAAGTGAATAGGCTTAATAAACTAGTGCGCTTTACCATCAACGATTGCATCACTGCTTACCATCAGGCGGGATTGCAGTCAAGCACTAGTTTATAATAATTAAAAAAAATATATATATATAAACTAACGCTTGACCGCAATCCCGCCTGATGGTAAGCAGTGACGCAATCGTTGATGGTAAAGCGCACTAGTTTATTAAGAGCCTATTCACTCTAGCCTTAGAAACACCGCCGGCTGGCAAATTCCTCCAGTACCTCGATGTACGCGGTATAAAGGACGAGGCGAAACGCTTCGTCCGGTTCGATATTTATTAATTGTTGGTGAACATAATTTTCTTGCAGTGTTCCAAGTGATGATAGAATTCGAGAATAATGGCATGAAGCTATTCCAGTTGAACCAACAACTAAAACAAGGTTTTATACATTTGCGGTATGATGGTTGACAATTTTTTGTCTTTCAAAGTGTATTGTATTTGTTACATCTGTAACACTTTCTATAAATAAATGTGTTGATTTCTTGAACATGCCTTTTGTCATTTTTTAATTATATTACTTAGCGTAGCGCGCCGCGTCGTCCACTTATCACAACGGTGTGTGCTAGTATTATTATACTCTTTGGTGCGTAACTACTAGCTAGACTGCTAGCTAGAGTACCGAGAAGGCACCCGAATTGAGGTGCGTGGGCGTGGGTATGACTTGCGTTCCAAGCATTTCTATTAAGTCAACGTACTGAAAACCTTATTCACTAAATTCATTTTGCATTTTATATATATCATTATTGCCTTTTACAGCATGTAATTTAATAAATATTTTCGAAGATATTACAGAGACATAGAGGCTGCGGCGCACAGGGGCAACGCGAACCTGTAACTGTCCCTATGTATGTTTAGATCCATAAAACTAAGTAACGGGATGCGCTTTTCTTTAATAGATAGAGTGATTCAAGATAAAGTTATATATACCTAATATAATACATTTATTTGAGCGAAGCCCGATGGGGTCGCTAGTATACAATATAAATAAAGTTCATGTTTTATTTTGTAGCTACCTCTTACTGTTATTAGATTTTTAGTAAAAAAAATTTTTTTTGTAGTTTATTAAATGTCCCAATTTTCTTATGAACTGTGTACACCCTACTAGAAAGGGACACAGGGGTCCTTCGTGCGTTTCTCTTTCTAGGAACGCCTTTACCGGCTCGTCAGCTTTCTAGGTATTTATACAAATTCTTTGGCGTTTAGAGACTTTGGACATGTTGTATGAAAATATTCAAAACAATCGACTAAAAATCTTGTTATTTTATTGTTGCGCAACGCTTATGATTTGATTCCATTCGGAAACCGGGGAAATTTTTATTGTACTCGATCAATATTATTTGGAAAAGTAGATAATTTTAAGAGAAACAACAGGTTTTAAAGCAGTGAGATTGACAACACTGGATGAGTGAATGAATAATCGATTGTAACGTTCCGTTACGCCGCTATTCAGAATACGTAAATTATTTATTTTATTTTATTGTTAATATTATTGTTTATGTATGATAAAATATGTTTCTTTTTGAAATTTTACCTTAATCCTTACAAATAAACTCATATTGTAATATAAGTCTTTGTATGTTTAACAAAAAGAAAGGAATTATGCGTAACAACAAATAACAATCAATACGTTTCCATACGTGACACGAAACACCTTAACCTCAAAACATTTCATAACCGGAGAGCAAGCAAACAGAACTCACGTGTTTGTTTCTCTCCGAAAAATGATAATAGATTGAAGTAAATCAAGTAAAAATGGTGCGTAACATACTTATATATCTTAATTATAATGCGAAAGGGCAGATGGTGATATACTTTTGTGTTATTTCAGAGTAAGTTGTATGTTTTATACGAACACAGCGCGGGTTACGCGCTGTTCAAAGTCACCGAGTTCGAAGAGCTTGCTGCCTTCTTGCCTCAAGTTGAAGAATCTGTGACTGACTTACAGCGATTCAATTCGGTAGTGACGCTAAGTGGGTTCCAGCCCTTCAAATCAGCGGTGGTCGCTTTGGAAAATATCAATGCAGTGTCCGAAGGTTAGTACCGCGTGGTTGTTGCTGTTTGGTACATTGGTTGAACGAATTTTTGATGCTAACTGTAGTTGTTCTATGATAAAGTCAGTTCCTTTTTCAAAATTGTACATTATGTCAGGTCTGACCTTATTTTCATGTTTCTCTTCCTTTTATAGACGGTACAGTGTAAAATTGGTGACTTACTGATTTAGAGACAGCTCGTATAGTTTAGTATTCAGTGTAACGCTGTGTGGTATTTTATGGTCATGAAACACTGCGGATATTCATGAAAAAAATGTTTTCTTATGAAAACGGCAAGTCATACAATGTTTATTTATGTTTGTCAAACATGCATATTTACAAACAAATACAAAATTATTGATTTGCAATCACTTAGGACCATATTATTCATGGAAAATTTGTTTTCTTATGAAAACGGAAAAGGGCAATTCAGACAATTTTCATGTATGTATGTATGTATGTTTGTCAAACATGCATATTTACAAACAAATACAAAATTATTGATTTGCAATCACTTTGCAGCAACCTTCAGGTCACTTACCACCGGCCTGGCTCAGCAGTGATTATTTATGACAATAGGGTTTGTTGTGCATGAAGTTTTAATGGGAATAAAATGAATGCAATTTAGTTGTCTCAAGAATTTGAAGGGTGAACACTTACAATGGGTATGTCACATTACCCTAAATTAGGTCAATCTATGGATCCGCTGTTGCAGCCAGCATCTCCAGCCTGTGTGATCTTATAAATTTTGCAATCACTCGAGTTCCCAACCAGTTCATTCGCTTCAATGTTGCATGCTATGCACAGACCAGCCTCCTAATCGGCGAACACATTTTTGTCAAATGATTGCGACTAGTTGGCATTAGTTGGGATTGTTCGGACTGCCCATTGGTCCGTTCGGCCCAAACAATCCCAACTAGTCACAATCATTTGACAAAAATGTGTTCGCCGATTAGGGGGCTGTACGCAGCTGTATGCCATTCTTGAGGAGACTATTTTTTTAGTACGTTAAAATCTTAGATTATTAAAATTAACTATAGGACCCTGTAAAAAAAGAAAAGACCATGTGAGTTTCCCAATGTACAAGTCTCAAACCGCATGATGTTATGAGTTAAATCAATGTTCTACATACACATTGTGGTCCAATATCCAACACTGGCTTTCATCTTGGCGCAGGTTCCTTGCCTCTCACGCGACAATTAATATATTTTAATATTTAATTAGATTTCTCAGGTTGTGAAAAAACTGCTTCAAAAATAGATTACAGCCTCCACTTTCCTTTTCTTGTCTAACTATCGACGACAGATTATTATACTTTTGCCATATTAAATTTCAACATCAATTATGTACTTATCAAAAAGAAAACTTATTTTAGATTTTAATTATTATATTATGCATCCATTATGCATTTCTTCTTATTTAAATTATTATTATTATAAGATAAATCTCTTAGTAAGCAATGCCATATATACGAACCTACTTGGCAATGATTAATTCCACCATTTGCTGCTAGATTTCACTACTTGTCTTGTTTATGAGTATATTAGATTTTTAAACATTACAACTTAGGACCGTATTATAGAACCTTGCTCAAGATTTAAGCATTAGATACTTAAAACTAGTTTCAACCAATCAAATAGCTTCAAACGAGATTTAAGTAAAGCTTGAGTTTTGAGTGAGGTTCTTAGTACTTACTAATAAACAAGGTCACTAAAATCTAGTTTTTTCTGAGTTAACACATTTGTGATTTTGAAACAGGTATTGTCCCAGAAGACTTGAACCTTTTCTTGGAGGGTGCACTTCCAAAGCGCAAGAAGCGTGGCAAATGCACCCTAGGTGTGTTGGACCCCAAGCTGGGGGCGGCCATCAGCGAAGCGCTGGAGATTTCCTGCTCACACACTGGGGCTGTTCCAGAGATTCTACGAGGTTAGTCCTTTTTTTATACCTTGAAAAAAAAAAAAAACACCAGTAACCGGATAGGGGCACCAAGATCTTAGGCCGCTGCCTCGAATCTTGCGGGCAGCGGGGCGGCGGCGGCGGCGAGTGCGCGGCAGAATCTTATGCGTAAAATCAAACGGACCGGTTCTCGAAAACAGCGGCGCGGCAGCGGGGCGGTGGCGGGCAGCGAGCGGTGTACTTCTCGCGCTCGAATCTTGCGGGCAGCGAGCGGTGATCGAGCGTTAGGAATAAATTTGAATCAAAAAGATGTTGCCGCCATTGTTCAGACATTTCTTTCGCGAATAAAAACAAATATCTTGTTTGAACACAACACTACGCGGCTATAGTGACGCACGATCTGCCCGCTAGTTTCGAGAACGGGTCTTCGATGCCCGCCCGACTCCCGCGCCGCCGCCGCCGCCGCCCCGCTGCCCGCAAGATTCGAGGCAGCGGCCTTAAACAGATGTTCTCAACAAGCCAGGAGATTTAATGGGCTTCTGGAGGAAGGTGAGCTGGCTGGAATAACCGCCAACGGCCGCCATGGTCCATGCACAATGGTCCACTGGAGGCACTGAGTGCGGAAACCAAAGCCATAACATAGGTCATAAAACCACCGGTAACTTTTCAGACACATAACACATGTATTAGCCTCATTTATCTACAGAGTGCAGTACTTATGCAGTCAAAATGGTATATTTTTTTGTAAGATAATGTTGAAATTTTCATCTGCCTAGTCTTATTCCAAATATGTTGGGGTTGGCTTCCAGTCTAACCAGCACCGTAATTGTGAAACACAGTATTACCACAGTCTAAAAATCATACAGTCGTCCGACGAAAACGTCTAGACAGAACAATCGTACGGGGTGTGAGGGACGAGACGCGGGTAAGCGGCACACGAGCTGCGAACAAAACGATGTTCGTAGCTCGGTATCTATCATTAAGGGTTAACACGTGTTTGTTTTTTTATTTGTTTGTTTTATAATTTGATATGAGTGTCAATTTTGAGTATAATTGGGGTGCTTGTAAAGAAAAAACCATCCTTTTTGACATCCAAAATGGCGGACGTCAGTTTTTAATAATTTAACATGGGTGTCAATTAAGTAAATATAATTGAGGTGCTTGTTACGAAAAAGTTATCCTTTCTGAAATCTAAGATGGCGGACGCCAATTTAAATGTATATTAATATGATATGGGTGTTAATTCCGAGGTCGATTGGGGTGCTAGTTATGAAAATGCCATCTAAATAACTATCTGTCTCGAGTTGTTCCCTTAGTAAAAATAGCAAATTAATTAAATATAATACAGCTACCGATGTTGATTTACAATAAATAAATAATTTCATAAATATTGTTTATTTGTGACAACCCTGGCCGATGCGTTACTGTCTAGACGATGTCGGCATTTTACACGAGATCAAAGGCGTCGACTTACTGTATGATTTTTATACTGTGGTATTACTATCAATTGGAATCATTTTGAAGCATATTGCTTTTTCCATTGCTCCATATGTTCAAAAACGTGACCGCACAACAACGTAAGTTACGCAATGAATGACGGTGAACTGTCAAAATGCATCCCATCACTACTGATAGTGTGTTACGTAATTACCCTACAGCTACATGGAGCAATTGACTTCTGCTTCATTTGACCTCTTCAATCCTGTTACTGGTTAAAAAATAATATAACCAGAAATAATTATTTTTTCAGTTTAATAATTTTTTTTTTCTTTCTCCTAGGTATACGCCACCACTTCCATGCACTCATCAAGGGTCTAACCCTCAAGGCATGCAGTGTGGCACAGCTCGGTCTTGGTCACTCCTACTCCCGAGCTCGTGTGAAATTCAATGTGCACCGAGTTGACAACATGATTATTCAATCGATAGCGCTGTTGGATCAATTGGACAAGGATATCAATACATTTTCTATGAGAATAAGGTAACTATCAATCTTTAGTAAAAGTAATAAATACACAACATTACACAAAGCCATTAAAAAAAATTGAATTGTAATCATGTAAATGGAAAATCTTCTGGATATTTTAGGCGCGTCGTTTACTTGTAAGGGGCCATGTATAAAGTACGTTACACGAATTTCGTGATTTTTTAAGACAATAACAAAGCAATAAACTATTGAATGTAAAGAAAAAGAAACAAAACTCAATCATCTTCAGTCCATGAACTTTGAACCCACTCCTTTAATTATTTATAACTGGCATGGCAATCACTTCGTTCTCATCTAGTGTTATTATAGAAAAAAAAAAATAGTTTATGATCAATATTTCAAATTACATGATTACTACCTCTAGATATATTAGATTTTGAAATGTGATGTCACGAAACTTAGTACTCCACCCACCCCTTGTCACACCATGTCATGATTTGTCCCCACCCCACCTCCTCCCATTATGTGGCACTGTAAAGGCGTTTTCTCTGTGGAGTAGTAGCGCAGGCAGTTATGTTTCCTTTATTCATTTTACTATGTAGATATACCTAACGTCCAAAAAAATTTTTTAAAACGGCGGTAGAGTCATGTCGCTGCCTCGCCGGCTCCCACGCCTCGACCCCGTGCCTCTATTATCCCGCCTGCTCCGCGACTTAAGTATATGAGTGCAGTGTCATTTAAGCCTACAAAAGATACTGCGCCGTTTTTGCGCCAGTGCCTTGACCCCGACTCGAGACTAGCTCGTGTGAACAACGTGCCTAAAGACTACTACACACATGCCGCCGGGTTCATGCCGAGCGGCTATGCCGCCGGCAATACGAGCCGCCGGCACAAGCCGCAGAAAGCCGTCAAGCATCATTCCGGTTGTGGCAGTCACATAGAACGCTAGTGAAGTGAAATTTTTTTTTGGTTGGTTGGCTACAATGAATCCGAAAATCATCAGTACTGCCGCCGCAGTGTCGCTGCATTTCTGGATCATTTTCATGAAATATTTATATTTAATATTTATCAATTAATAGCAACACAATTTCGTCGTCCCAATGAAACGACATTTTAATTTGTTGAATTCACACAAACCGCACACCACTACCGCTCGAATGCCAGGCACGAACTGCCGCCGACAAGCCGCGTAACCCGCCGGCACACCCCGGCGGCCATGCCGACGCCTCCTTTGTGCGGCAAAGCCGGCGGCTTTGTATGCCGCCGGGTGCACGGCGGCTTTGTATGCCGCCGGGTGCACGGCGGCTTACCCGGCGGCCCTGCCGCCGGCACTGTGTGTAGGAGCCTATACGCAACCAAGGCAAGCGAAACTGCCGACATATAGTTTTAGTTCAGTGTGGCTACCATGAGTTTTCGTTACGAGACTCGATCACACGCATCGACCGCGTTTAGCGCTCTCATTGGTTGAGAGTTCTTACAACCTTGAAGCGGGCCAATCGACGAGTCAAACGTGGTCGATATCGAGGCTGGCACTGAACACTGGGCTGCCAATTTTAGTATACACTATACAGAGCTGTTACAGCATACCAACAACAATTTTTATATAAATATTCAACTTAAAACCCATCTTCGCAGAGAATGGTACTCCTACCATTTCCCAGAGCTGATCAGCATTGTCCCCGAAAACCAGCTTTACACCAGGTGTGCAGAATATATTAAGGACCGGAAGAGTTTAAGCGCGGAATCAGTGGAGCCTCTAACAGAAATCATCGGGGACTCCGAGAAGGCCCAGGCTATTATTGATGCGGCTAAAATGTCGATGGGAATGGATATCTCGCCTGTGGATTTGATTAATATACAGATGTTTGCGGGAAGGGTTGTTGCACTCAGTAATTATAGGTAAGGTTTTAAAAATGTATTTCGTATCACTAGAAAGCCAATTCCAATAAATAAAAACATTAAAATAAATGTCAAAAACATAAAAGTATTATGAACTTTAACACAAACTGTAAAAAGTTACTCATTAAAATTTCGACTTGTAGGAAGCAGATTGCAGGATACCTTCACACAAAGATGGAGTCGGTGGCTCCGAACCTGACCACATTGATCGGCGACCAGGTTGGCGCGCGACTTATATCTAAGGCTGGTTCGCTCACCAATCTGGCCAAGTACCCTGCATCAACACTGCAGATTTTGGGTATGTACTTCTGGTGGCTTCTACACCGTAAACTTCGCATTATATTGACGACGCTCAAAATCCTGCACAAGCATAGCATATACCCATTATACCCATTGTCCCAATAGCAAATGTTGCTCGGTTGCTCCCCAGGCACGACACTCACCTAATCAAAAGATTCCTCCCTTTTCTATAGAGGATGAAAAAGATTTAACTTTTAGTTAATACTTCTTTTTTGTGCACATATTACTTGAACAATAAGTCTTGTATTCTTTCTTTATTTTATTCAAAATGGCACATCTTTATAACAAGCCTTTCCATATTATTAAAATTTAACAATTACAAAAACTATTTACATTCATCAAGTTATATACACATATTCAGATTTTACAGATTACACCTGCAAGCCTTAGAAAACAGTAATTTAAACCTTAACTTTTTAAATATATTAATCAAAACTAGTTCGCTAAGTTTGTTAATTTGAACGTCATAATACTAATTAATTATCCACTATTTACTCAGGTGCCGAGAAAGCGCTGTTCCGTGCGCTGAAGACTCGCTCCAACACCCCTAAGTACGGTCTCCTGTACCACTCAACCTACATTGGACGCGCCGGGCTTAAGAACAAGGGACGCATCAGCCGGTACCTCGCCAACAAGTGCTCCATCGCATCCAGGATTGACTGCTTCTCTGGTAAGGAAATCTTTAGATGAGTTTTATTTGTATCGTCTGATTTTTTCCAACGTCAGATATCTTTCTAGACAGAGTCTTACAGTTTGTGTATGAATTCACTGGAAACTTCAAAATTATTATTACTGAGAGTAAAGATGAACTGGACTCTCTTGATAAAGATTGGCCAAAAAGAGACTAAAGATATTGATTACCAGCCACCAGACAAAGTCTTGCCGCGATGCGATTCGTCGTGTTCCGGTATGATGTCTAGTGAACCCGCATGGAGGGCGGGTCTGAGCAGTTGTGTTGCCAAATGTTGTTGTGTCGGGAGTTTGGTCGTGAAGGGTCTCCAAATCAATCTCCCTCTGGCGCAGCATCGTTGCTCGTGTTATTGAATTCAACATTGCATCACCTCGCTCAACTGCAGTCTTCCTTCCTATTCACTCAGTATTTTTTTATTGAATAGGCTGTTAATAAACTAGCGCGCATTACTGTCAACGATTGCATTATGGCTTACCATCAGGCAGGATAAACATAAATGGTGTTGGAAAAATTTGCTCAAGTCTTGTAAGTTGTAACATGTTTGGTCTCATGCATAGCACGCTCTGCGGCAGACCTTCTATATCATAATAGTCATTATTATCTGCCTATGATTTCCCAAATGTTTTGGTAAAGACTTTTTTGACGGGGTTTTTAATTGGCCAAAAATGTACAGTAATTACATCATAAGAGGCTATTTGACAGATTTATAATTTCTATCTTGAATTACTTGGTTGCGGTTATGAAGTTCACCAAAAGTATTTTTTAAATTTTAAGTACGTATTTCGTAAGAAACATTCAAATAAAAATTCAAATAAGCCGCCGAAACGCTTTATTCAGCAATATGGCGCCGCGCTTTGTAAGTGACGTCACAAACTTACAAACGATTTTCGGTTCCGCAGTGGTGTTCCGGTTCGTGTTTATCTGTTATTTGTCAGTCAGAAAACAAAACAAATGAATACCACAAATCGCTCCAAATATCGTTAAAAATCTTCTAAAAACGCTAAAACACCTGAGAACACATAGAATCGTATGACGTCATCGTGACATTAACCAATCTGGATCGATTCACAATATGTGGCGCGGGAAACTAAATGCCAAATATATGTATTTTTGTGTTTTTGGATATATGTATTATTGTTATTATTTTCATTAAAACTCATGTAAATGTCATAAAGAACCAAAATTTAAAGCAAATAATTACAAAAATATTCATACTGTCAATTAGCCTATTATTTTGACTATGAATTATGCACACTTTGATCTATTGCAAGTGTAACCTGCATTTGTGGTAATAATAGTAGTGCTAAAGTAAATGCCGTAATATCCATATGTGAACGATAAAATTCGTATCATGTACTAAATTTACTGCAACAGTCTTATACTTATCATATTTTGAATGGACATTGAGGATAAACCAAGATTATTGAGTGAATAGGCTCTTAATAAACTAGCGCGCTTTACCATCAATGATCGCATCACTGCTTATCATCAGGCGGGATTGCGGTCAAGCGCTAGTTTATAAAAGTTTTCTAAGGCAGTTTGCAACTAGCTTTAGGCCTAGTTGGCGTTAAGCCGTTGGTCCCGGTTGCCATACGAACATCTAATGGCAGTCATTACGGGTTGTTGGAGCCGTCAAAAGTCCAAGAATTGGTCTAACTACAATGCTTCGATATCGCCTTCGGGTTGTGGAGGTCAGACGGTAGTCGCTTCGCAGAAAATAGCGGAGTTTAGCCAAAATCCACAGTTAATACTGGTAAAGCGGACCCCAGACTCCAAAGCTGAAAAAGCTTCGGATTCGACTGGGACTAATGCTGAGATGGTGTTGATTAAGGATAAACTAAGATTATTGAGGCCTAGTTGGGGTAACGTGATAAAACATGAAATTAGTTTTTTTGCTATTGTCGGTGCTAATCATTAGCACACCTTGTGTAACTTTTATGACCATAAGCTCAAATAATCTATAAAATTCCCACTACCTCCGGATTCCTGATGAGAGGGAGTAAGCCGTAATCCTGGTGCAAAAAGACGACACAATAGGGATGTTACCTGGGTAAAAAAAATTTGATTCTATTTAGTCCGTCATTCACATTATAGAAAAATATTGGATACGTAAATTTTGTTTTATCAAATCAATAAAAATTGACAAAATAATATAAAAAGTATCAAAGATCAGGAGTGGTGGTTGATGACGTCACTGGTCGCTAAAAAGTGTAGCGTGCAGTGACGTCACACGAGTTTTCAACGCGCTGTGTCGTCTTCATTTTTTGTTTATATGAAAAAAGAAAAAATACGTGTCTAGATTTTTTTTTTGAAATCTGACTGCCGGACTGATTAGTTTTTTTTAGTCAAATACCCTATTTGCGCAGTGATTGATCGGCTGCTGCGCTGTCGCGGGTTCGATTCCCGTACGGAACAAATACTTGTATGGCTTACAGGTAGTTGTTCCGGGTCTGGCTGTTTGTGTAAATGTTTGTAAGCGCACCCACGATACAGGAGTAATTCCTGGTGTGAGGCAATGGTTTAAAAAACTATATTATTTTGTCATTGTAAGGTTTAAATTGCAATGCAACTAAATATGTTTTCCTTTTTCCAGAAATTCAATCATCAGTTTTTGGCGAGAAGTTACGCCAGCAAGTAGAAGACCGTTTAAAGTTCTATGAAACCGGTGACATTCCCAAGAAGAATATAGAAGTCATGAAAGAAGCTTTGGATGAACTCCAACAGGCTGCAGACGTTGAAGCCAGTGCCAAGAAGAAGAAGAAAAAGAAGAAGAAGAAGGAAGAAGCTATGGATGTAGATTAATTGCCAAAGTGACAGTTTTATGTCAAAGTGACATTTCTTTAGTTTAAGTTAAACTAGAGTGCGATATGGATCATAATAAACAGAGTGAATTATAACCCGCGCAGATAAAGAAAAGATCTGAAAATGGCGGCGGATACTTATGGTACGGTTGACAAAACATGCCATTGTTCAATCACAAACAAAATGCTAAGATAGTAAAATGTCAAATTTACATTGTAAATTTAACATTTGTTCTATTTACAACGTAAATTTGACATTTTACTTGTTTGTTGTTGTGTTTGTTTTTATTGTTGTTTTTAACAATATCAACAAAAACAACAAAATAACAGGGACTTTAGCGCACCGAAATGAACGATAACTCGGAGTGCAACAAAATAACTTGGAAAGCGAATCCTGAATTCCTGGTCGATGATTTTTTTTATTGCTGCGCTTACTTCACTGTACTTCAACGCAAGCGAACGGACGCCATTTACAGATCTTTTCTTTATCTGCGCGAGTTATACGAAATAACATTAAGTGCAATGGATATAAAAGTTTATTACGATTCGTGCCGTGCTGTACTACTTTCAGATAATTCTTTTGAAGTGAGGTCACTTTAATTACATTTATTATTACAGTTATTATATTAATTTTAAGGTATGAATTTGTTTCATTTATTTCTCTGCCTTGGCCTTGCACAATCAGCCTGTAATGTCTTTATTCCTGGGACCTAGCTGGCTTTGGCGTCCACTCAGTGAGAGGGAGTGGGCCGTAATCCACTTACACAGGCCCAGTGCGTGTTCGTAGCAGTCGATTTTTTGGTGCTGGAGGTGGATTTGCTGGTTTCTCTGAATTATTTTCCTTCACCGATTTGACAACAAAGAGGTGATGGGATAATTTAAAGTAAAGGATCGTCTGGGTTGGAACCTACGACTATAGTTCGTAAATCGCAGTCTTTAACACCTCCAGTCTAACAGTCTCATAACTCTCTACACACGCGCACATGTGATACATACAGTATCACACAGCATAATACGCATAATCTGTGCACAGAGTTTATGCCGTTGAATTGAGCCCATGATTATTCCTAGTGTTGACCCACTATAGTCATTCATCATCATCATCCCAGCGTTAATCCCAGTCGCATCCGAAGCCTTTTCAACTTTGGAGTCTGGGGTCCGCTTTACCAGTCCAACTGCTGATATGGATAAACTTCGACATTTTCCGTGAAGCGACTGCCGTTCAACCCGAATGCGACATTAAAGCATTGCAGTTAGACCAATTGTTGGATTTTTGAGGGCTCCAACAATCCGTAACGACTGCCATTAGATGTTCGTATGGCAACCGGGACCAACGGCTTAAAGTGCTTTCCGAGGCATGACCAGACCAGTGCAAATATTCATATTCATGCATACAAATACTTGCACTGTGCGGGGATCGAACTCGCGCCACCTTGCGCAGCGGTCGCGTCCGCTACGCCACGGAGGTTGTCGCCACTAGGTACTCTAGTCATTGACTATCGAT
This sequence comes from Sesamia nonagrioides, assembly GCA_017933935.1. NCBI lineage: Eukaryota > Metazoa > Arthropoda > Insecta > Lepidoptera > Noctuidae > Sesamia > Sesamia nonagrioides. The sequence goes on along the minus strand of JADWQK010002004.1, from coordinate 74,077 downwards.
AATCGACCTCGTCCAAAATAACATTGCGACATATTCGCCAAAACTCTAAATAAATTCGGTTTATGGAAAACGAAAATTATTTCTTCTAATTCAGCTTACGCTACAAAGTTCTTATAACCTTTTTCAATAGTGTCATTTTGAGATCAATTTAGGGGCGGCGCTCATTATTGGCATCGGTAAGGAAAAGGATTCTTCGGCATCCCTAAATGCTACAACATTCTTAAAGATGACGAAGCATAGCTACCCCCGTGTGTTTCCTTGGCGCTAGCGGTGCGACGGGCGACGGCGTTTTGAAGGATCCCGGAGTATGCGTGGGCCTGCAGGCGGTGAGTAGTGGGCAGCTCGCCGCCCGGTAAGGATTAGGCCCGAGTCGACGGTGCGTCGTTTCACGCGCGCCTCAAAGAGATGTCAGCACATCGTGACGGGGTCCACGAAGACTGATGCCACCTGGGTCAGGGTTGTGGGCTGGTTCAAAAAGAAACCGTGGCCCTGGCGCACAACACACAGGTCATTTGATGATTTTCCATCCAGAAAAAAAAAGGATCCCGAAGTATTCCGAACCAACCTCAAAGCTGCCGATAAATTTCGATCCAATCGTCCCTTGCTCGACCTCCCCAGCGACGCCCTAAGCCGAGGTTGGGTACTTCTGCCGGCAGCCGATGTTATGGTCTACCACCGAGAAAAACCTATTGGGTAATGCTAATGGCGACGGTTTCCTGCCCCCTGCAATGCTGCTTTCTATTTAAATACGAAATAGAGGGAAGATAAATATTAAGCCGCGTACAGACATAGCGAGGCGTGGGTCGCGAATGGTTCGTCTTGCATGCCTCGGGCTATGTGGACGTGTGTGCTCACAGTGAGCATTCGCGCCATCCGATCATTGCGAACGCCGCCTCAATACGAACCTTGCGCTTCGTGTGGACAAGCAGGTGTTGTTTGCGTTGGACTCATGTGTCATGGAGGCCGATACCGAAATACTGCGTGAACTTGTCTTGAACTGACGAACATCGTGCGTGGTGGTTTGCGTGCTCAGCTTGAACATGTGTCGTTCGGGACGCACGTATAAATGTAGCGTCGTATGCCTCAACATACAGGCATAAGTAATACTACTCGCGATATCTGTACGCGGCTTTAGACTACACTAATATTTATTAGGACTACTTAAACTAATATTAATCATCTGTCCTTTTCTTTCTTCTATGAAACAGAAAGTATATGTTGCACTGAACTTTATGACAAGGGACTCGACGTCTTCTTCTTTTTTCAAGGTGAGATTCAACCTCAACTTTTGATCAATGGCCACTGTCGAATATACATATACCACAATTTTGCCAATAACACGTGTAAAAAATTATAGAAATTGCGAATAAATTATAGAATTGTAGAATACACAATAATGGCGGATATTGCCAATGACAGTTGAAAAAGACGGCCGCGTGAACCGTCTATGAGGAAGCTTTGAGGCAAAGTTATGTGGCCACTATGCTGCGATATCTCAATGCTCTTTATGAATTATTTACTGAATGCACTTTTTACTACATAAAACACGCGCTTTTATTTAGTAAACGACACCATAAAAGTCCAATGCGCGTGACACTCATCTTAGATTCCCCGTCAAAACTCGGACTTGACGTCAATATCTTGCGAAGTTTCGACTGTCAAAAATCTACAAATGACAGCCAAGGGCTTAACGTGCTTGACGCGGTCCATGAGGCGGCGTCCAATCCGCAGGCTGATCGCGTCCCCGCTGAGCCGGTGAGTCTTTTTGCCTGATTGCTGCTGTTGAGGCATGAGGAACGGGGAGTAAAGCTCATCCATGCTCCATAAGTAAGGGTGAATCCTCCGAACAGACGGGCGTTGTGTCTGGCGGGCCCTTGCCCAACGGTTGAAGTTGGGAACTTTTATGTACGCTAATTACACGGTAAACTCTCCTTGCGAGTTGTAGAATTCGTGTGACGTCAGTACGGCGCGTTGTTTATTTGTGGCGTTTGTAGATACTGCTATACCGCCATAGGATTTGCAGGCCAAAGTCCTCGCCCTCGACTCGACTCTGTATGTAAACATCACCCATCCAGGAATCAATTAATAATCTTCTAATCTAAAATTAAAACAACTTGAAACAATTTTCACATATTTATTGCAGCATTCTCTTAAACCTAAGACAACAATCATCCAGTAATGGCGAGATGCTCGCCGCAGTTGATCTTGACGTTGATGTTGACGCAAGCGAGCTGGGTCACAAAGAACTTGAAGATGTAGGGGATGGCTATCGAGACCAGGTTACCGTCGCCACAGAGGCGGCAAGTGTCCTTGTTCGTTTCGCTTTTGCCGATTATAGGGCCCAGGAGGGTGCCGCATTTTGAACAGAGAATTGCCTGAAAAAGAACAAAGAATGAAGTCTACAAAGAATATACTTTTGTAAATAAATGTAAACAAAGTGTGTGACACTTGGTTTAGTCTGTAAGGTTGTATTGTATCTATGAAGTTGTTTTAATCTGTGGAGCGATGACACACGATAAAGAGGTTAAGAAAAACGTGTCAGGATCATTATAATGTAATGAAGAAATGGTGAAACAATAGCTTTAAATGTACACTATGCTACAATATTTCACTGTTCTTTGTGAATTATTCACTGAATGCACTTTTTACTACATAAATCACGCGTTTTTATTTAGTAAATGACGCTATAAATAATTTAAAAGTGCAATGAAAAATGAGCGTGGCACTCATCTTCGCTTTCCCGCCAAAACTCGTAATCTAAACCCTTACCTCCACCATGTAATAAAACTAAGGCTAGTTGGAGTTACCTCAGTCTTGTCGCTGCAGTGGAAGAGTCTGTCGTGCAGCAGGAAGGCGGCACCGTGTGAGGCGAGTGCGTCCCGCTCCATCTCCCCGAGCCTCACCCCTCCCCCCCGGCGGCGCCCCTTCACGGGCTGCCGGCTCAGTGCGTCCACCGCGCCCGTCGTGCGGACCTACACATGTGGACATATACCCTACAGTTTTCTCATTCAACGACAGCCCCCTCCATGGGCGTACCCAGGGGTACTTTTAAATAAACCACGCAGTAAACACTGACAAAATGATTAGTCCAGTCATTTTAGCTATTTCAAACCCCAATCTGCGGAAAAATTCCTAGTGACCTGAATTTTTGTATACACCCTTATTATGGCATTGTAATGAAGATGTGAAAAATCGACATTGATATCATTTTATATATACACAGTACACAGTTACAATATATCGTATGCACCATTTTATATAAACAAATAAAAAATAAACACGAATCAAGCCTTGATGATGTATCCCGAACTACGAACAAACTTTTGTTCGCAGTTCGGGAGCCGCTTACCCGCGTCGCGTCCCTCACACCCCGTACGATTGTTCTGTCTAGACGTCTTCGTTGGACGACTGTATGATTTTTAGACTGTCATATGTCCTTGCAAATCCAAGATGACGCCCATTTCAGCTCATCATCATCTTTCTGTATGTACTAGGCATGCCTTTTAACTTCTGTCGTTTCCACATTTCCCGGTAATTCACCACCATTGATTTTGAATCAGATTGAAGGAAAATATTTTTTCAAATACAAAATGGCGGCTATTACGAAATCTATACTAATACATAAAGTTGAAGAGTTTGTTTGAACGCGCTAATCTCATGAGATTTTAAAAAATCATTTTGCGCTAGATAGCCCATTAGTCTAAGAAGGTTTATAACAGGCTATATAACATCACGCTGCGACCAATAGGAGCGAAGCATAACAAAAATTTAAAATGTAGGCTGTGTATTTTGGGGTTAAAATAAAATGTTCAAATAACTAACTCTACGCGAACGAAGTCGCGGGCGTCCGCTAGTTATACTAGTCATAATGTCACTCACCTGCCACTTATCAGAAACCATATGCCTGAGCCTCTGATAGTGAATAACTCCGTAGAATATATCGGCGTCCATTTCCCGTCCGTCCACCCCGCTGTACATGCGTTCAGTGCCGTAATAGTTGTACCCTGACGCTTCCAGGAGGCGCCCGAAGTAATTTATAGCTGTGTCTTTCTCGTTGAAGCGGAATGGCGTCGCGTCGTGGACCTTCGGAGGAGAATTTTATACAATTAGTTTTTTTTTTTCTTTAATTAAAGGGCAACGTTCCTAATCCGGTCATACATGTGGCAGTAATAAACAACCTTATTTTTTCTTTATATGTAGTTTATTCAGAATAAGCAACTGAATCGATTACAATAATTTTTACGCCATTTTATTTTTTTTTCCAAATACGTTCAGAAATTGTTGCAGTATGGTTACCGAGCGCGCCACGCAGCTTACGGTAGTTTATAGCACGCGCAACAGATGACGCCAGAGGTCATCGCACCACTCGCCCGCCCGAGCGGAGCGTTGACCATAATTTTGTTGGGGCAACCAAGTGGGATAACAAGCTCATAACTTTGTGGTTTCTCATGATATCTTTTTTAAATGTTGTACGTAGATTCTTTACTTAAAAATAGTGGACACGAGTTTCGCATAAAAAAAAATTAATGCATACTTAATATTATAAATACGAAAGTAACTTTGTCTGTCTGTCTGTTACGCTTTCCCGCTTAAACCTCTCAACCGATTTTGATCAAATTTGGCACAGACAATCTCTAGACCCTGAGAAAGGACAAAGGCTACTTTTTATCCCGGATAATTTGATATTCCAGAGGGAAATCTAAAAAGCGCGATATAACCGAATTCCACGCGGGCGAAGCCGCGGGCGGAAAGCTAGTATTGTATATATCGTGGATGGAGGTGTCGTTTTGATGGAAGTTGCTAATTTGATTTATGTAGTACTGGGGAAAACGCTGTGACGTTATTTTGTAATGGCGGCACATGGACAGTGTCGTTTTAGAAAGTGGGGACTGTCCAATGGTCACTTCGAATTGAGACACGGACCACTTCACTTTACTTCACCGGGGCGAAACTGTCGGTTTGCCTATTAAAATTGTTATTGTCAAGATTGGAGGGTATATTTACACTTCGTGCTTTAATTCAAAACTTTATCTACGAAATGGAACCCTTACCACCACACCAAGATGCTAACGACCCTATCGCTCCGACGTCGCTGGCGTCGACATATATATATTTTTTAATTTTGGCGGGTTAAAATGGCTTCTGATAACATACGTAGCTATGATTGGATGTCATTCACTTGTCGATACTTGTGAATGCTATCTCAACAATTTTTTTACTGATTTCCATTATTTACTTGTTGTTTTATTGTTTTGTTTTTATTTGTTATATGATCATTATCGTTCGACTTATTAAAATTTTTAATTGAAACCATTATTTATTAAAAAAAAAAAATGAATTCGTCTCGAAAATTAAATGTTAGGTACATAATCAAAAATAAAAAAGTCATTGTCTTTCAATTATCGTTCACCCGTATCTTCAACATTCTAAATTAGAAAGGAAATGTTTCAGAAATGTATGGAGCCTGGGCCAGCACATTGTACGCTTAATGCTAGGTATAGTTACGCTATAGTTAACTGTTTTTAATGTTAATTTTCTATATTTTGGCTTAGTTTTTATACAGATTCAATTTAACTCGGCCAAGGAGTGCAACACAACTACTAATAAATATGGTGGTCAGCAATAAGCAAAACAAGATTTTGACAGTGACATTTGATTGACGTGTCATGTATCTAAGGCTATCGTATCTATATTATCTACCACATGACAGCGAAACAAACAAAACATGAATTCCGAACATACGGCCCATTAAATAAACAGAATCAATTCAAATCAACACTCGACACGAACACAACAGGAAAATAGAACTGTCAAAGTCGCCAATCAAACGTCATAACCACTGTCATGGCTACCTTAATAAAGGGTTATCTCACAAACAAAAATATTTCAAATAACTAATTATTTATACTTGTATTTTTATTCAAATTAATTTAGTAGTATTTTTATGAAAATCTGTTATTTTTTCCTTTTTATCTATATAGCGTACATAGTGGTGGTCCAAAATGAAACATCTCCTTTGATTTATTTTGGATAGTCAAGAATCAGTAGAAATTTTACTCACATGTCCATGTATGCTAGCCGCCTTCCCCGCCATGCATTCGATCATCATAGCGATGGTCATTCTCGAAGGGAACCCGTGAGGGTTGAACATGACATCGGGCACCAACCCTGACTCCGTGAAGGGCAGGTCTTCGGCAACCCACTTCTGAGAGCAGATACCCTTTTGACCAGCTCGGGAGGCAAACTTGTCACCTACTGTTGGGTTACGCTGTAAAAATAAAAACACAGGTAATTGCTATTTTTTGTAATTTTAAGTAGGTAAGCTAGCATAGTCAGACTCTACAGTCAAAAATACGTCAAAATAATCGACTATTTTTCAAAATAATCTGCTGTTTTTCCAATTAATCGACTAGTTATCAAAATAATCTGCTGTTTTTCAAAATAATTGACTGATTTTCAAAATAATTGGCTGTTTTTCAAAATAATCGACTGTTTTTACACGACGATGCGAAAGCGCTGCATGTCTCTGGGGCACAGGCTCCGGATCACCTTCAACACTATCCTGAGCATATTTCCGAATAGGTTTGACTGTCAGTATCTTAACCATTGTTATATGCATTGTTACATCACGCGGTGACCAATAGGAGCGGAGCATAAAAAAAAATTAAAATTTATGCTGTATATTTTGGGGTTATAATAAAATGTTCAAATAACTAACTCAGGCAGCTTGTTATTAATATTGATAATGATGATTTACCTGTAGCCTCAGCATCACGCAGGCCTTCTTGAGTGGTCGTGAGCTGAAGTCTCCACATAGCCGCACACTGTCCACGAACACTTCCTCTTTGCCGTGGTACCTGCTTACTATGAACGTACTCTTTTCGCCGTCATAGTAACTACGGACAAGATTTATTTATTTTAATTTATTTTATTATTTATGTATACACAATAAAATACGACAAAATGAACACGCAGCTCAGCAGTCAATAGCTTAACCACTGCGTTAATCTTGGTGTCCGTGATGTTCCAACGGAATTGAAACTTACGCGGGTGAAATCGATGGGGGCAACTAGTCCGTACTAATAATATAAATGCGAAAGAAACTCTGTCTGTCTGTCTGTTATGCTTCCCCGCTTAAACCTCTCAACCGATTTTGATTAAATTTGGCACAGACAATCTTTAGACCCTGAGAAAGGACATAGGCTATCTTTTATTGAAAAAATTGGCATTCCCGAGGGAAATCTAAAAAGGGCGATATAACCGAATTCCACGCGGGCGCAGCAAAGCTAGTTTAATATAAATAAGGGGTAGATTTCGGGAAATTCAAACGGGAGTTTGCTTGTTAAGAAACACGATCTTACCAATAGAAAGGATCCTCTGGTTTGACCCTCGCCCCGACAGCAGGCAACCCATCCTCATCGATATGTTCCGCCAGGTCAGGTTTAGAGGGGTCCCTACAGAAGTAGGACGCGGTGTGGGCCAACTCTATGAAGTCCGCTTTGTACACGGAGCCGGCGGCGAAGCCTCGCTCGTACGACGATTTGTTGATTATCATCGCGTCTTCCATGTCGTAGCCCTGGAAAAAGGTAGAAAGTCGTTTTTTTGAGGATGGTAAGCAGTGATGCAATCGTTGATGGTAAAGCGCGCTAGTTTATTAAGCCCATTCACTTAAAAAAAACTTAGTGAATACGAAGGAAGACGGCAGTTGAGCGAGGTGGTGCAATGTTAACCCAACAACACCACCAACGATGTTGCACCAGAGGGAGATTGATGGGGAGACCCTCCACGACCAAACTCCCGACACAACAACATTTGGCGCATCGTACCCGGCACAAATCGCAACGCATATGCTCAGACCCGACCTCCGTGCGGCTTCACCAGGAATCATGCCGGAATACGACGAATCGCTTGGCGGCAAGACTTTGCCTGGTGGGTGGTAACTTCTACCGGCAGCCGATGTTATGGTCTACCACCGAGAAAAACTGAAAATTCTTCAGCCTATAGAGGTCCACTGCTGGACAGAGGCCTCCCCCAAGGCTTTCTTGCATTTTTATGGGCACGCTTGTCGTCGTGTTGAGGATCGCATTAATTTGATATTCCACAGGAGAAGCGCTGCTGCCCGCTTCCCTGGCGAGAGTTCCCTTAGTCGCCTCTCTAGACACCCACCAGAGGATATGCGATTTTGAGGCTATTAAATTAAAAAAGGAGTCGTGGTGGCCTAGTGGTTAAAACACCAGCCTCTCAAGAATGAGTGCACGGGTTCGATTCCAGGTCAGACAAGTACCAATGTAACTTTTCTTAAGTTATATGTACTTTCTAAGTATATCTTGGACACCAATAACTGAAGGTGAAAGAAAACATCTTGAGGAAACCTGGACTTTAAGTCTGAAATCGCCAACCGGCATTGAGCAAGCGTGATGATTACGCTCAATCCTTCTCTGTATGAGAGGAGACCTGTGCCCAGCAGTGGGACGATAAAAAGGTTGATAATGATGATGATGATGAATAAAAAAACCGTATATTTTTATTCTTAGATACACGAACTCGTGGTTAAAAAAGTGAAACAAGTCGATGTATCGGGTTAAGCTATGCTTGCCGAGGTTGGTATGCGGATGGGTGACCATATTTACTACTCTAAATTTAATAAAGCAAGTGAAGGAACACTAGCAGGATTTATTCAGTAAAAGTCTGACACTCTCTTCTGCTCCGTCCAAAGCGGAAGAGGTCACTTGATGATTCCCCTTCCAAAAAAAGTTATTTTTTTAATCTAAATATTTGATTTTAAGTTAAAACTTAAATTTTTATATAATTAAATGCCTGAAATAAACAATTAAAACAAATTATTATAATTACCACGTATTATAAAACAAAGTCACTTTCTCTTTCCCTATGTCCCTTTGTATGATAAATCTGAAAAACTCCGCAACGGATTTTGATGCGGTTTATTTAAATAGAGAGAGTAATTAAAGAGGAAGGTTTATATGTATAATAAATAACATCCATTAAATTTTGGAAAAATACATACTATTATTTTTGAAGTTTCTAAGGTGATGTCGTAAATAATTACATTTTTCCGCGTTTGAAAAATGACCCCTAACGAGATCCCTAATGAACCCTACGAGATTTATGAAGATAATTTAATAAATATTGAACATATTGAAAAGGTCTACAAAAAAGTCCGCGCTGTTATACGTCTACCTCTTATGGACATCTCACAATAATATTTTTTGTCATTTACTTTTTACAAATACTTTCGAATTTTCAAATCGATTTTAACCAATACAGCATTAATCCTTATCCAACTTAATACCTCAAATACATTGCTGATTTAATATAGATCTTTATCGCCCTTTACAGCATATGATTTAAATGAATATTTACGAAGATATTACAGATTTAAAAATTGCGGGGCATCGCGTTTACGGCGGTACGCGGCGGGCCGCTATATTTTTACAAACAACGTTTACAGTTTTTCTGTAATGTATTTAGTATCACCAATGCACCCGGGCGAAGCCGGGGCGTGTCGCTAGTAAAGATAAAATTTGTACTTACAGTGTAAGAAATAACAGCAACAATAGCGTTAGTGCCACATGGGTAGTCGTCCAGTCCAATATTGTCATAGTGGGTAGCTCTGAAGAGCGGCGTGGCGGGTGTCTGTAGGCGGTACAACTTGGTCTCTGCGTTGGTCAGCCACGTGTGGATCGGAGTGCCCATGGTTTGTTTACCCATCTGACACTGGTACATGTTACTGAAACATTTTTTTTTTTTACGTATTATAAACCAGCGCTTGACCGCAATCCTGCCTGATGGTAAGCAGTGACGCAATCGTTGATGGTAAAGCGCACTAGTTTATTAAGAGCCTATTCACTCTAGCCTTGAAGACACTCAAATTGTAGTCCGACGGAAACACCGCCGCTGGCAAATTGTTCCAGTCCCTCGATGTACGCGGTATAAAGGAGGAGGCGAAACGCTTCGTCCGGATCGTAGTGGTGTTAACAACGTAAGGGTGGAAACCAGCCGTACGTCGGATCGTCCGCTGGTGGAACGGAGATGGGGGAATTAAATCATGCAATTCCCTCGCACACTCCCCGAAATGCATCCATGTTTTGTCTCTGCATCACCTTAAGGTAGACTGGTAGAAAATGCCTAAGGCATTAAGTCCGCCATTGTGCATGAAGTTTTAATAAATAAATAAATAAATATAGAACACCGAAAGGCTGGCTACTCTACGCCTGTGCTCTAGGCTTTGGAGACCAACTCGAGTAACAATATGGGTTTTATTTAGTTTTAAGCCTGGAGCACAGGCGAAGAGTAGCCAGCCTGTCGCTGTTTTATAGGATGCATTTTGGAGAGGGTGCGAGGGAATTGCATGATTTAATTTCCCCATCTCCGTTCCATCATCGGACGACCTGTCGTACGGTGAGTTTCCACCCTTACGTTGTTGAGGACGGGTCTGAGCAGTTGTGTTGCGATGTGTGCCGGGTACGATGCGCCAAATGTTGTTGTGTCGGGAGTTTGGTCGTGGAGAGTCTCCAGATCAATTTCCTCTGGCGCAGCCTCGTTGGTCGTGTTGTTGGGTTTAACATTGTATCACCTCGCTCAACTGCCGTCTTCCTTCGTATTCACTACGTTTTTTAAGTGAATAGGCTTAATAAACTGTAGCGGCGATGAAGGTAGTGTTGAAATAAAAGCAAAGGTAGCAGTGTAAAAATAACAACTTATATTTTCGATGCATACAACATGCTTAAGTGCAAAACCTCTGGGGCTGAAGTAGTGCCAGTACTGCTATGAAGTCGTCGCGATCTTCCAATAGGAACGCGCCTACAAAACTCTGTGAGTAGCTAAAAGAAACGAGACAGATGCGCGCGCGAGCGAGATAGCACTAACGTAAATATAACGCGTTCGCAGAGCCGGCGGTCTTGATTACTATGCGATGCGTGGCTTGAAGATGACGTAGCGATGCGTACCTTACAAAACTATCGCACCTTACCATCATCATTTGCATCACTGCCTACCATCAGACGGGATTGCAGTCAAGCGCTAATTTATAAGTTAAAAAAAATCCGTTCAGTAGGTTTTGCGTAAAAGAGTAACAGACATCCATCAATACATAGAAACTTTCTCCAAAAAAAAAAAAAAAACAATGAAAAAAGTAGTAGGACTCACCGTGGAGACTGGTTACAGTCAGGCATCGGGACTAGTTGAGCCAGGTTGCTCATGAACGCAGTCTGTGACAGCTCCACATGGGTCGTTTTACCTGGAATCAGAAATACAGCATTGGGGTAACAATGAAAGAATCTTATCTTCAACCAGTGCGTCCTACCCGTCATGACTTACGGAGCCGAGACGTGGACACTAACGGTCAGACTAGTCCATAAGTTGAAAGCCGCTCAGCGAGCTATGGAGCGGGCTATGTTGGGCGTCTCTCTGAAGGACCGCATCAGAAATGAGGTGATCCGACAGAGGACCAGAATTACCGACATAGCTGAGAGGATTACCAAACTGAAGTGGCAATGGGCTGGTCACATATGTCGCAGGGCCGATAACCGTTGGGGACGTTATTTTATGCGAAACCCCAAAACACGTGTCCATTATTCTAAAGTAAAGAATCTATGTACAACAGTTCGAAAAAACATAAAAAACCATAAAGTTAAAAGCTTGGTTGTCCCAACAAAAATATGGTCAACGCACCGCGCGCCCGCCTGCTCCTGTAGTAGCGCGGCGCGGCCGTCTCACGCGCCTAGTACTATGATCTACCGGCAACTGTGTTGTGCGCTAGGTAACCACACTGCAACAACTCCTAAATGTATTTGGGAAAAATTATAATATGGTGAAAAATGATTGAAATCGATTCAGTTGCTTATTCTGAACATACTATATTCAGGTTCCGAACAAAGAAAAAATAATGTTGTACCTATAATAAAATGTGTAGTCCGACGTAAGACACTAGCAGAAAAGTATGCCTCACGGTTTTTGCTGAACTGATTTTTGGCACAGGCCAAAAAGGCTCAGTTTAGCAAAAACCACCAGAAAAACCGTAGTGTATACAGAGTGATGCCGACAATACGACAATAAATGAAAACACAGACCATGCTGGTTCATAGGAATAATCCTGAACCATAGACAAAATACCTAGCATCAAAAATAAAAAAATGAAAATTTCAAACAAACTAAATCGCATAAAATTGCAAACGAAATAGAACATCCTTTAAAATATTGGTTCAATGACCTCTGATCAGCGGGCGACAGCGCGTTCCTGTACCGACTTGCTTTTTCGCGTCATTATTATTAAAGTTTAGTACCGCTGGATGCGGCGGTCATCAACCTCTAGGCACTTCCTTATCAACATGTACAATCAGCTGTAGAAGTCCATTCCCACCTTAAAGACTACTGTCGCCTGCGCTAAACCGGCCACGCACACTAACGAATTATTTTTATTATCGCAGTCTTCATCTTTCTTTAAAGTAATGCAAAATTTCGTTACTTCATTTGAAGTTAAGTTAGCGGCCGCACTTAACAATGGTCTATCATAAGCGAGCGATTGTGGGTTCGATCCTTAATAACGGCAAATCTTTTTGTTGTTTCATATAATTTAAAATTATGATAACTGATTTGTATTTTAAAATAAAAATGTTAGCAAATAATATTTAAACGAATAGGAAAATTTACTGAATATTTATACCAAAATAGGTTTTTATTATATGTTTTAGTTTACTATAGATGTAATATAATAAATAATATAATGCAATATATTATAAAGTTATATATTATTCGGTATAGATATACTTATACTAATAAATGAAACAAACGTTGAAATGGCAGCATTGTAATATTTTATATAAAAGTAATCCTTGACAAACTTATGATAATAGTATTATGGTAAAAAATATAAAAATCATTTTTGGTTTTTAGATATGAAAGTTATAGTATTACATGTTATCATTAAAGAGGTTATAGCTTAATTATTCATTTTCTTAAAGAAAAGAGAATTGAAGCATAACCTGAATATTATTACAATCATAAAATAATCTATACTTAGAACACAAAACAGTGCTTATTACATTTACAATTTTTTTGCGTGTATAGCATGCCATCCTGCAGTGCCTTTTTTCGGAGTTTGAAGGCATGAGATTATAATCTTCAAGCGCTTTCTTAGTTCAAAAGTAAACGAACTTATTTCTTATCGAATTCCGAAATTATTGTTTTTATAATTTACCAAAAGTAATTTGTGTTGAAATTGCAAAAGGCGACATCTGTTAGCCATTAAGCCAACCGAACATATTACTGTCACTTAGCTAAATTACTTTACGAGTTGGTTTAGAGTCCATTATTACGATATATAATGACATATATTTAAAACACTTTGTAGGACACTTCTGCACTGTGATTGTTATAAATTGTTTTTTTTTTGTTTAGCTCGATAAGTCTCCACCAGTATCGCCAGTTTATTTTTAAACCACAAATGCAACCTCTCTTCTTCGCAAGATTCAAAGGTTTATTCAACGGTAAATATTGTTGTTTCGTTCCACTTGTCTCGACACATAAGCCACCTTCGTCCTCCAACCTCTTGACTTTGGCTTACAGTATTTCTCTAAAACAATAACAAATTTATTACACACTTTCAACAAGAGATTGGTTTGCACCTTACCCAAATAATAATAAAAACAACTTACACAAAAGCCGGTTTCATATTATGATATTTGAGATATATTGCTGCATATGCCTGCATATTGATTAAAAAGTAAAACTAATAACACGAACTCGTAACTATATGTTCACCAACCAACAACAGCTAAGTAATATTATTTGAGTTATTGTAGTTAATAATAGTTATTGTAGGTAGTGGAATATTTTTTGTTCAGTTTGTTTCAAATCTACCGTCATCTTTTTATAATGACTCTAATATAGAAAAAATCTTAAAATAAAGTATCATCGTTAAGTTGCGGATCGGTATTTTTTGTTGTTCATATTTTTGTTGTTAGCATTCATAACTCACCAATAAACATTTCAAAAATATTTTGTAAGTTATTAGATTTGAACTCGAACCACCTTGAACGCCTATCAAGACGAGAACCGCTAGGCTATTTAAACACTTACTGTGAGCGTTGAAACTAATAAGTAGTACCTAACAATCATAAGCGGGCAGCAAGTTGTCAAAGTGTATAAGTGTTTATCAAACTTTATTATAGAAGAAGGTCGTAACTACAACTAGTATTGCTTGGCCATAGCTTTGTGAGATTGTAACTCGACTTTTGGTCTTGACTGTACATCATGTAGAAAATGTGAAAAAAGAATAATAATTTCCAGTGACTAAACTAATGGATATATTTGTATAATTTTTTTATGGGTAGACTGAGAATGTGTTGAGGTACACGATGTTTAATTTATTGTCGTATTGTCAGCACCATATAGGATGTAATTGAACACTCACAAAAAAAGCATTTATTTCAAATAAATCTAGGGAATTGTATGACTTAATCCCCCATCTCCGTTCCATCTTCGGACGACCCGTCGTACGGCGAGTTTCTACCCTTACGTTATTGACACCACAACGATCCGGACGAAGCGTTTCGCCTCGTCTTTTATACCGCGTACATCGAGGGACTGGAACAATTTGGCAGCGGTGTTTCCGTCGGACTACAATTTAAGTGTCTTCCAGGCTAGAGTGAATAGGCTTTTAATAAACTAGCGCGCTTTACCATCAACGATTGCATCACTGCTTACCTACCATCAGGCGGGATTGCGGCCAAGCACTAGTTCTGCGGCGAAAATGGCGGGTCCATTCATTAATAATTAGCTAGTTTGTCATTGATTGATATTTGTTATACCTTTAAGGATCTCATTGTGTGTGACGGCTATGTCCAGGTAGAGCTGCTCCATGGTGCCGATGAGCTCCAGTTGTCCGGTGGACAGGTTGATGACCGGACGCATCATACGTGCTTCACTAGTCATCAGGAATACGCCCGCGTATTGTGAACATATCTGAAAAAATGTTATTATACAGTATGTTAAATAACAGAGGGCGTTCCCTTAAACTCGTTAATATCTATCATTAATAGATTAAAATAAAAATATCAGCATAGAAAAATAAGCATAAAAAAATCCGAATAAAAAAAAATTCTAATTGGAAATAAATTTGAAACCTGTTTTAAATCAAAATAGTAGTCGTCATGTATAAATAAATTGCGACGTTGCCGTCTTTCATGTTCGCGTGTACAGTGTGTTTCTTTTACATGTCAATTTAAAATTTTTATAGAATATTTTCATATTGGAAAAAATTTTAAAACATTTTGTTTTCGAATGGAAATATTTTTTTTAGCATGTACGAGTATGTATGCTATACTATTTCGGGTTAACGGGAACGCCCTCTGTTAGTTAACATACTGTATGTATCAGTGGCGAAGGGTGAAATTTTGACAAAGGGAAGCCGTTCCAAAAAAATAAACACTTAAACACTTACCTACTGCAGGATATCTTGAATAATATTGCCGGTAGAATAATATAAGCCATAATAACAAACAAAATCCACAGTATTTAACCAAATCTGCGATTAAATTACCTTACAGAATCAGTCACAGTTTAAATAACACAAATATTAAAATATAACAAACGAAATTATCACGCACCAGTGGTATAGCAACATGTCACATACTAACAATAATTTATTTTCAACCTTGAAACACCAAACAAAGAATATGACTTGCGAAGGATTTCATTATAACGCTAATTCTTTTTAATTTTGTCGTGTTTTCTTTCTCCCGTGCCGTGCTTCAATAACAATAATTTCTTTGTCTCTTTCTAATAGAGGAGAGGAGAGAACTGCAACCCGGTCGCGAATAGCCTATCTTTCTTTAAATTTTACGTACAGTTAACGAGCATTAGAAAGAGATGGTGACACGCTCTGTCTCTTTTCGCCTCATAGTAAAACGTTGGCCAAGATAAGCTGTAATTCGTCGAGTTACCTTTACGACTATAAAATGAAATGTGATACTTAGGGTATTGCTAAGAATTACTATTGCTATTGTAAATCGCGCAGGCATTTAATTAATAATACTTTGTTAATGAAATAGAATGTAAATACTTTTGTATGAATATGGAACTGATTTTTGAAAGGTAACCCGGTGGGAATCGGCTTGTATGGACTCTTCGCCACTGGTATGTATACTAGCCCGTGTGGTACCGGGCTTAGAATAGTACCATCCCATATCTTCCCGTGGGTGTCATAAGAGGCGACTAAGGGATCTCTCACCAGGAAAGCAGGCAACAGCGCTTTTCCTGTTTAATATCAAATTACTGCGATCCACAACACGACGAACAAGCGTGAGGATTATGGCAAACCCCCCCAATGGAAAGAAAGTCTATTTTTAAGTGATCATATACTGTAATGCACGTAAGCGAGATGAAGATGCTAAGATGGGCAGCGGGCATAACTCGACTCGATAAAGTGCGAAACGAGCACACCAGAGGAAGTTACAAGGTTGCGCCCATGGCAGAAAAACTCGCCGAAAGCCGCCTACGATGGTTCGGTCATGTCATGAGACGCCCCGAAGATCATGTCGTGAAACGGGCCCTAGCACTGCCAGATAACAAAAAAGGTAGAGGACGCCCACTAACCACCTGGTGGTCCACAGTGGCCAAGGACTTAGAGCGTGCCCAACTGAACATCTCGACAACCCAGGAAAGATCATCCTGGCGCAAAAGAAAGAGGAGAGCCGACAACAAATAATGGGAAGTGGCTAGGACAAAGAAGAATCATATTCTCTATTGATTACTCCATATCTCATATACCCTGATTATACTACTATAATAAATAACTCACTTGCTTCTTAGGAACGACTACGATCTCGGTGGTGATAGGCACCTCCTCGCCCTTGATCTTCAAGGTCCGAAGGTAGGCAGCAGACTTTTCGACCGTGTCCTGCGCGAAATATCCCACCAGCCTGCCGTCCACGAACACTGGATACTTGTAAACGTCGCGGGAGATTGGCGTTTGGGCTACTGAGCTTATGGCTTCCATACCTGAGAAAAGGCGTAAAAAAAATAAATTATCATAAGATAATTTTTTTTTTATTTTTTGTATGAGGCTTGAAATAATTCCTCATAAAAACAGATACAATAGGAATATAGGATAACAAGCACACACAAGGCAGCAATATGTCAGTTTATTTCTTTCTTTTTCGTATTCCTCACAAACGTTACAAGTAATTTTGCATGTTTTCTTTAATAAGTAAGTTTAAATATTGTTTAGATTAAGTCACCACTCGCACATAATATTATAATGTGTCTTCGACTCCGAAATAATTAGATCCCACGACACAGGGTATCCTAGTGTGGGGTCTAACGCTACTTCATTGCACGCCATATTTAATACTAGCGACCTCCATAGACAGCATCCGTGGCGTAGCGGTAGCGAACGCGGCCGTTGCGCAAGGAGGCGCGGGTTCGATCCCGGCACAGTGCAAATATTTGTATGCATGAATATGAATATTTGCATTGGTCTGGTCGTGCCTCGGAAAGCACGTTAAGCCGTTGGTCCCGGTTGCCATACGAACATATAATGGCAGTCGTTACGGGTTGTTGGAGCCCTCAAAAGTCTAACAATTGGTCTAACTGCAATGCTTAGATATTGCCTTCGGGTTGTGGAGATCAGACGGCAGTCGCTTCACGGAAAATATCGAAGTTTAGCCAAAATCAGCAGTTAGACTGGTAAAGCGGAACCCAGACTCCAAAGCAGAAAAAGCTACGGATGCGACTGGGATTAACGCTGAGATGATGATGATGATTTAATACTAGCGATCGCCAGCGACTTCGTTCGCGTTTAGTTATGCTGCGCTCCTATTGGTCGCAGCATGATGTTATATCTATATAGCCTAAAGCCTTCCTGGATTAATGGGCTATCCAACGCGAAGAGAATTTTTCAAATCGGACCAGTAGTTCCTGAGATTAGCGCGTTCAAACAAACAAACAAACTCTCCAGCTTTATACAATATGTAAAGAAAACCCTGTCCGATCCGTGAAGGTGTTGTTAGGTATATTGATACCTAACAACACCTTCACGGATCGGACAGGGTTTTCTTTCATCAGTCATTGAATCAGAATCAGTTATTGAACTGATTCTAATAATGCCCACAAAGACAGGCAAAACTTAAAAAAAAATCCTCCTAAAAAAATAATTATTATTTCGCAAAAAGAGGTAACTTAACACATGTGCGGTAAGCAACCCCATTCCGCGGGCAGCGGGGGGCAGGGCACGCGGCACCTGTGACGTGGTCGCGTCGCTATTCGCTTATAATAATATCGGTGTTGTCACTTAAAAAATTCCAAAGTTCGGGGAAATTGGAATTAATTCCCCGGAAAAAAGGATTATTTCAAAATTCATTAGTATTGTTACTATGATGATTATGTAAAATTTTATATTATATTAGGTCATGTGTTTACCTAACCTTTACTATCCTTACGGGTCGGACAGGGTTTTCTTAACATATTGTATATTAGTATAGATTTATTTTAATTTACGTTTTGCTGTCTTTTGTCTGTTGTGCTTATCTTGTCATCAAAATAGAGGGGTTGAGGTTGTGGCTTCTCAGCCGGACTATCCCCATGTCATCCCATCATCTATACCAATATATAAAGCTGAAGAGTTTGTTTGTTTGTTTGAACGCGCTAATCTCAGGAACTGCTGGTCCGATTTTAAAAATTCGTTTTGCGTTAGATAGCCCATTAATCTCGGAATACTAGGCTATATAACATCACGCTGCGACTCATAGGAGAGGAGCATATAAAAAAAAAACATCAAATCCTACGCAAGTGAAACCGCGTGGCGCATCTAATCTATACTAATATATAAAGCTGAAGAGTTTGTATGTTTGTTTGAACGCGCTAATCTCAGGAACTACTACTACTAATTATTATTTTTGCGTTGGATAGCCTATTAATCCAGGAAGGCTTTAAGCTATATAACATCACGCTGCGACCAATACAAGCGGAGCATAACTAACTCCACGCGAACGAAGTCGCTGGCGATCGCTAGTGTTAAATAAAGCAGTAGAAGTTAAACCCTTGTTCATATCTAATCCAGTTAAAGTTAAACCACAACTGTAACTGGTCACAGTTTCGATCCCATTTCGTATCGCGCTAAAGTTTTAACTTCCGATTAAAGGATTCTTATTCGGTTATGGTTCGGAAGTGGTCAAACTATTAGTACCTAGCTGTTACCGGCATACAATCGATCATGGGTTCTAAGGTACTGCGTTTCAACTTTTTCATTTGACAGCGGTTATATACCAATAGGATAGTTGACTAAAAAAAACTAATTAGTCCGTCGGTCAGATTTCCAAAAGATACTAGACACTTATTTTTTCTTTTTTCATATAAACAAAAAATGATGACGACCCTGCGTTGAAAACTCGTGTGACGTCACTGCACGCTACACTTTTTAGCGAGCAGTGACGTCACCAGCCACCACTCCTGATCTTTGATGCCTTTTATATTTTTCAATTTTTATTGATTTGATAAAACAAAATATACCTACGTATCCAATATTTCTCTATAATCTGAATGACGGACTAAATAGAATCTTTTTTTTTTTTTACCCAGGAAATATCCCTATTGTGATCAAGTTAAGGTTGAACCAAATCCAAAAGGTTAGCGCGATATGAAACCTCGTGGTTTGGTTGCGATGCATCCTGTTTTGGTTGAATTATTTTAGCGCGATTTTCCCCCAGAAGAGACCCGTCGAACTCGTGATGACGGGTCAAGGCCTGTCGGGGGTACCGTAGAATTGGGAGGACCCAGTATCCCGGAAAGGCAGATGACGAACACTTAGGTGGTTTTTTAGCCGGTAAGAGTCCGGCACACCCCTCCGCGTCTCCGAGCAGAGTATAGTCTTTGAGGATTTGGACCTGCCGGGGGTACCGTAGAATTGGGAGGACCCAGTATCCCGGAAAAGCAGATGACGAACGCTTAGGTGGTTTTTTAGCAGGTAAGAGTCTGGCACACCCCTCCGCGTCCCCGAGCGGAGGATAGGTCTTGAGGATTTGGACCTGCCGGGGGTACCGTAGAATTAGGAGGACCCAGTATCCCGGAAAGGCAGATGACGAACGCTTAGGTGGTTTTTTAGCCGGTAAGAGTCCGGCACACCCCTCCGCGTCCCCGAGCGGAGGATAGTTCTTGAGGATTTGGACCTGCCGGGGGTGCCGTAGAATTAGGAGGACCCAGTATCCCGGAAAGGCAGATGACGAACGCTTAGGTGGTTTTAGCCGGTAAGAGTCCGGCACACCCTTCTGCGTTCCCGAGCGGAGGATAGTCCATGAGGATTTTTCCACCATCGGAGAAAAAATAAGGTGACAGAAATTTTGAACTCGACACTTACCGCATCTTTCTAGGACTTGTGGTAATGTTGCAATTTGTTTTGGGTCCGCAGGTTGTGTTACCTATAGAAAAAATAAGAGGTTTATTTTGTGTATTTTTTTTATGTGTGTTGACGACATGGTCGGTGCTGTAGTTGAACGATCGATTGCTGCGCTGCGTGTCGCGGTTTCGATTTTCGCACAGAACAAATATTTGCAGACGTATTTTGATGATTGTAGACGCGCCCATGCCATGATACATGAGTCATTGCTAGTGTGAGGAAATTTAAAGAAAAATGCTTTTCTAATATCATCTACAGGTAAAGCAGAAAGGGTGTGCGGTTCGGCAATATTCGTGTTTCCGAATTCGAACGAATGATGCTCTGCGCACCTACTATTCCACGTTTGTATGAAGTACTAGCTGTAGCACGCGACTTTGTCTGCGATTCGGGACAATAATATAATTCAATTCTTAAAAGTAGCTTGTTTAATTCTGTAAATATCTATTTCCTACACTCGCGATTCATATTTTACTGAAAAATACACACTGGCAAATTGCAATCAAAGTAAGAAACAACTCTTGTAATTTTTTTCATTTCCTCTTTAATAGTTTTCTCAAAGCAATTTCTTTAAGCCATGCTAATATTCCATGTATTACCTGTGCCGTCATAGTGAGATGGTTGAGCAGTCCGCAGGGTGCTCCGTCGGGAGTGTGTACGGGACAGACGAAGCCCCACGCGTCGGGGAGCAGCTGGCGAGCTTCCGTCGTGCGCATCTCCATGAAGAATGAGCCTCGATGGATGGACCTACACGGAATCATCACCATCATTAACCTTTTTATCGTCCCACTGCTGGGCATAGGTCTCCTCTCATAAAGAGAAAGATTGAGCAAAATAACCACGCTTGCTTAACGCGGGTTGGCGATTTCAGACTTAAAGTCCAGGTTTCCTCAAGATGTTTTCCTTCACCTTATAATCAGTCATTGGTGTCCAAGATATACTTAGAAAGTACATATTGCTTAGAAAAGTTACATTGGTACTCGCCTGACCTGGAATTGAACCCGCAAACTGATACTTGAGAGGCTGGTGTTTTAACCACTAGGCCACCACGACTTACACGGAAACATAACATCTAAATTTCTAGGCTAGGCGTATTTGTCGCATGTAATAGCAGTATAAAACAAAAACCACAATTTATTGGATCACAAAAGATGGTAAATAACAAAAATCAAAAGTCAATTATTCAAATTAGGCGAAGAATGAGTACTTTAACATGCTTTCCAAGGCATGGACGGTTCAACGTGTTTCGTGTTTAGGGAGTTTCTTCCGCCACTTCTTCTGCCCTGCGAAGCCAGGAGGCACACATTCATGCTAGTTTTCTACATTTGTTTTTTCACATTTTATCTTTATATATATAATTCTGCTGTACGTGTTTATGTCATTGAACTCCTCCTAAACGGCTTGACCGATGTAAATGATTTTTTCTGTATGCGTTTGAGTGGTGCCGTGGATGGTTTAGATTCACAAATCAGCCCGGCTGATGGCGCTGATTGCTTGAAAAAGCATGTGATCTCGGAAACGTTGTTTCGACTTCACAAACAGTTTTGTGTTACCCTGGTACCTTGCACCTCTACAAACTAGGCACAATAAAAGTTCTTCCATTGTTTCGAATTCTCCTGCACTTTTGTGCTACCCTAAATTATCCTAATTTAAAAAGTAAAAAATAAGATCATGTGATATTGCCTTTAAGGCGGAACAAAGTTCGCCGGGTCAGCTAGTTATGCATATTTTTTACTTTTTTAATGGTTTGTCTTTGTCTGATGTGTTGCGTGTCTTTTAGTCTGTGCTAAATAAATACATTTTTTTTTCACTAGAAAGTATGGAAAGCAGCCGTTTTGGGGGACTGTCTTATGTAATATTGATGTTCAAAAAGTGCTAATTCTCAGCCTAATTTGAATAAATGACTTTTTATTTGATTTGAGTTTGCCAGCGGCGGTGTTTCCCTCAATTTAAGTATCTTCAAGGCTGGAGTGAATAGGCTCTTAATAAACTAGCGCGCTTTAGTATCACCGATGGCATACGTCATCAGGCGCGATTGCGGTCAAGCACTAGTCTATAATTATACTAGCTTTCCGCCTGCAGCTTCACTCGAGTGGTGATCGGTTATATCGGGCTTTTTAGATTTCCCTAGGAAATTTTTAACTTTACGTTTGAAAAATTTCAAAGCAATCGGTTCAGTAGTTACGGTGTTTAAGCGGAACAAACAAACGCACAAACTCACTTTCCGATTTATAATAATAGTAAGGATTAAAAAAAAAAAAAAAAAAAGACATTATTAATTACTAACTTGAAGTGGGACATGTATCGCATCCGGTTGATGTTCTCGGCTACTATAGTCAGTCCTTTGTACTGCGCGAGGTTCACGTTGTTCGAAGGCGCGTTTCCAGTCGCGAGGAACGTCTCCATCTTCTGCTCTAAGTTGCCTGAACTGCGGAGAATTTGTTGAAGCTCGTGCTGTAGGAAATAAGGCTTCTATAAAATACCTAACCTTGAAAGAACTAGAATAGAATACTCTTTATTTTGTACGGACGACAGCAGGTCAAGCTACCTCAAACTGTCAAATATTCCCATCAACCTTGAGCCATAATGCTTTAGGGTTAAAGTTTCAAATCCAATAAAGATTTCTGATAGATTGTAGTAGCCTGATGTGCTGTCGTCTGTACACCATATAAATTACACATTTGAAATTGCCGTTCTGCAGTGGGGGGGTTCACTTAGAACATCAGCAACTGAAGCAAAGTGACTAATGACATCTTTGAACGTGAACAGCATACCTAAATAGTGGTTGTTACCCATGGCATGCCGATAGGTGCCGCTATAATAAAATTTAACTTTTCTAACTAGATTGTCGATAAAGCAGTGCACTGTGGTTTGTGGTCACGGCTTGCACGTGTTTGTTTGTTACGTATTCATTTTGCGCATGTTTCTTGGTTTTCGAGAGGATTTCTGTGTTATTGACGTCGAGTTGAGATCTCTTGCGACCACCTCCGTCCTGATAATCAGTCTTACCCGGAAATCAGTTCAGCCTTCGCAGTGTTGTACCTGTGCGCTGTGAATTGTGATTCCATAAGAAATCGTGAAATACACTCTTATAATTGCGAAAAGACGCTTGTGTTCTGTGTGTGTGTCTTTTAAAATAGAAAAAATGCCGCATCACTGTGCTCTTGGATGTAAGAACATAAGAAAAGTTTAAAAGTAATAAATAAATATTGTGTTATTATATTCTATTAAGTGGTTTTATTTCTATTATATTCATTACATTAATGTTACTTCCGCTAAAAGCTATTTTGTTTCAATTATTTATAATCTCTGTAACTTGCTGAAACAAAATAGCTTTTAAGGAAGTAGCATTAATAACCTCTAATCAATAGGACCATACAATATATCTGTCTATAGCTATGGTATTTAAATTATATATTGACGTTAATGTACGTTCAGAAAACCAGGGGGCGCTTTCAAACGACATGCACAAAATTCTCTCGAGAGGGCTCTCTTTTACCCTATTATTATTATACTCTTTGACTGGCCATTTGAAATCAAAAATATATTTTTTGTTTGGCTAAGAATTCTAATTTCAATTTCTTTTTTCAAACATGGAATTCTTATTTCAAAAGCAGTCACTCGTTTTTGATTAGTGTTACATTTCCATCGCAATTGAATCTTTTTCTATGTGTTGCCTCCCGTCCAGCTGATTTCTTTAAGAAGGGCATCAATAAACTGCCACTGCGCTGGCAAAGATGCATTGATTGCATGGGTGATTACTTCGATTGATACAAATAAAAAATACACCAAAAATATTCGTTTCAAAATTTTCATACAAAACAGCAGTTTCATAAGTAAAGACCCAATAGATATGAAGATTTTACAAAGGGTGACACAATGGGCGGTCTAATCGCTAAGAGCGATATTTTACAGACAACCTTTGGATGGAATACCAGGGGAAAGGAGAGAGAAATAATGTAGGTAGACTAGTGTACGTAGAAAACTTAAAAATATATGGGTAGTCGGATCTTGTACATTTTAATTAAAAGTAATATTATGCATAGGCTGTACTCACGACTTCGTCGGCTTGTACCAAGGTAAAAAGTATTCTATGTATCTGAATTAACATCTAGGATTTTCGTATAACTTGCGTTACAAGCTAGCTGTGTGCGAAATTTTACCCAAATCTGTTCAACCGTTTTTGCGTGATTGATTGAGGTACTGCACACCAGGGCAGCTTCTAATGTTGTACAAAGCACAGGTCCGTTCGTGTGTGGAGTATTGCAGCCACATTTGGGCTGGTGCTGCTAAGTGTCACCTGGCCACTTTGGATTCAGTAGAGAGGCGGGCGAAGAGGCTGATTGGTGACCCTGACTTAACTAGAGACGGTCTCCAAAGCCTAGACCAGGCGTAGAGTAGCCAGCCTTTTGGTGTTCTATAGGATGCATTTTGGAGAGTGTGCGAGGGAATTGCATGATGTAATTCCCCCGTCTCCGTTCCACCATGGGACGACCCGTCGTACGGCGAGTTTCCACCCTTACGTTGTTGACACCACTGCGACCCGGACGAAGCGTTTCGCTTCCTCTTTTATACCGCGTACACCGAGAGACTGGAAAAACTTGCCGGCGGCGGTGTTTCCGTCGGAATACAATTTGAGTGTCTTCAAGGCTAGAGTGAATAGGCTTTTAATAAACTTTTGCGCTTTATTATCGCTTACCATCAGGCGGGATTGCGGTTAAGCGCTAGTTTATTATTTAATATAAAAAAAATATATATAGCTTTGAATTTATAAAATTATACAAAAAAAATCATTGACCCACAATAGGAATTGTTCCTGTATCGTGGGTGCGTTTATAAACATTACAACTGACAAACTCTTTCGGTATCTCGGTTCACTCGTGCAAAGCGATGGCGAAATAGATCGGACGGTTAAGCACAGAATTAACACTGGGTGGATGAAATGGCGGCAGGTCACGGGAACAATCTGCGACTCCCGCATTCCCCTTAAACTTGAAGGGGAAAATATATAAAACCATGATCCGACCTGCTGTCTTGTATGGATCAGAATGTTGGGCTACGAAAGGGATGAATGAAAGGCAATTGCATGCAGCCGAGATGAGAATGCTAAGAGGGATGTGTGGTGTTACACGAATGGATAGAATAAGAAATGAGTACATAAGAGGAAGTCTGAAAGTGGCACCGGTAGCTGAAAAGTTGTGTGGAAATCGGTTGTCATGGTACGGGCATGTGTTACGGAGAAATGAGGAGAATGTCGTGAGGAGAGTTTTAATTATGAATGTTGATGGCTACAAGAGTAGGGGAAGACCAAAGCAACGATGGATGGAATGTGTGAAGGATGATATGGCTAAGAAGGGGGTGACTGCCGAGATGGCTTCTGATAGGGATGTATGGAAGAAAAAGACATGTTGCGCCGACCCCAAATAAATTAGGATAAGGGCAGGAGAATGATGATGACAACTGACAAACACAAACAGCCAGACCCGGAACAACTATTTGTAGGCTATTCAAATATTTGTTCTGTGATCTTGGATCGAACCCACGATACGTTTAGTAGTTATTGCGTGAAAGAGTAAAGCAGAACGCTTTACTCTTACTTACACACCAAAGCCCGCCGGCATATGTCGGCTATATTTTTCCGGCGGGCTAGGTAGGCGGCTTCAGTCATTGCAAGTCGCAAAACTTTGCCGACGGGTTGTAGGCGGCTCGACATCAGAAACTTATATCGTCGTGTCGAAACATACTCGTCACTACAGTTGAAATATCGCCGGGCAACTGAGCGCTTGCGTACGCTAGCAAGCGCAACACGCGCAGGCGAATGTTGCCGACATGCTTCTTAACAAATATATAAAGGTCTTAACAAATATGTAAAGGATATCTTCTATCATATTGTTTCTTTCTTATATTTAAGAATGCATATTAAAGCGAGATTCATCATCATCATCATCAACCTTTTATAGTCCCACTGCTGGGCACAGGTCTCCTCTCATACAGAGAAGGATTGAGCGTAATCACCAAGCTTGCTCAATGCGGGTTGGCGATTTCAGACTGCGAGAAAGCGAGATTGCCTCTTTTTTAATACCATGTACATCGAGGGACTGGAAAAATTCGGTCGTCGATCTCTCCTTCTCATTACAATATAAGCGTCTTCAAGGCTATAATGAATACTCTTAATAAACTAGCGCGCTTTACCATCAACGATTGCATCACAGCAGTGATGCAATCGTCGTCGTCGTCCGGTCTATTCATTCTTTCATATAAACTATTCTTAAAAAAAAATAGAGATTTCTATGCCAAAGATTAGTATGTAGGAACTAGTACTGACCTGACCAATAACCAGTTTCTTTGAAGTCTTGGCTTTCTTCGTGATTTGTATCCTGACGTTGGAGATCAGCTGTTGTAATCTCTCCTTCAAGACCTGAAGGTACAGGTGCCCACCCACCAGAAGTTCTTGCACCATTACAGCATCTGCACCTTCCACCTGGTGATGAAGAAGTAGAATCAGATGTAATACAATAATTTCTAATGAATTAGTAATACAATGGCCCCGAATTCCTTAATCACAAACGAAATCAATTTTCCCCTTTATTCATAAACGTTGTTTAAAGTTTAATAGCTGCGCCGCGCGGTTTCACCCGCGTAGGCTTCGATATATTTTTTTTAATATGCTCCGCTCCTATTGGTTGGAGCGTGATGTTATATAGCCTAAAGACTTCCTGAATTAATGGGTAATCTAACGCAAAAAGATTTTTTTCAAATCGGACCAGTAGGTTCTGAGATTAGCACGTTCAAACTAACAAACTCTTCAGCTTGATATACGATATGTAAAGAAAACCCTGTCCGACCCATAAGGATAATAAAGGTTAGGTAAACACATGACCAAATATAATATAAAATTTTACGTAATCATCATAGTAACAATACTAATGAATTTTAAAATAATCTGTTTTTCCCGCGAATTAATTCCAACTTACCCGAAATTTGGTATTTTTTTAAAAAGTGACAACACCATTTTGACGGTACGCTTATGCGATTCGACCACGCGTCGCGTGCCCTGCCCCCCGTCGCCCGCGGAAGGGTGTCCTACCGCACATGTATTAAGTTTCCTCTTTTTGCAAAATAAGATTAATTTTTTTAGGGGTATTTTTTTTTAAACTTTTGTCCGTCTTTGTCGGCATTAGTAGAATCTGTTATCGATTCCTAACAATACCTTCACGAAGCGGACAGGGTTTTCTTTACATCCATACTAATATTATAAATGCGAAAGTAACTCTGTCTGTCTGTCTGTCTGTCCGTCTGTCTGTCTGTTACGCTTTCCCGCTTAAACCTCTCAACCGATTTTGATGAAATTTGGCACAGACAATCTTTGGACCCTGAGAACGAACATAGGCTACCTTTTATCCCGGAAAAATATGATGTTCCCGAGGGAAATCTAAAAAGCGCGATATAACCGACCTCCACGCGGGCGAAGCCGCGGGCGGAAAGCTAGTATTGTATATATTAGTATAGATTAGCGAATGTTTAAACATACATTTTCAACTTTAATCATCGTTTAAGAATAAACACAAAAATGTACGTTTAAACATTTGCTAATCACTAGTTAACTTTAAGCAACGTTTATTAATAGAGGGGATTAAATTCATTGCATCTTTTTCTTTCCATTTTATCAAAAAAAAAAAAACAAAAACAGAGTAAAAAATTCAAGTCTTGTGCTGTCAAATTAAGATATTACAAAGAAAAAAATATTGAACTTAAATATAGTTTAGTTTGTGAACAAGGAAGTCGGTACCAATTCGAAAGTTTTAGTCAGTAAAAGTCTGACACGCCGGGAGGGATCATTAGATAATTTCACATCCACAAAAAAACATAAGGGTAGTATAGCCTCACCTTACACTTATTCTGCACCAAGTCATAAAGCTTCTGCGCCATGAACACCAGCCCATTAAACTTATCCTTATGGTCCTTCAGATGTATCATGACGCAGCGGTTCAGGAGGAAGTTGGCCGCTTCCAGGTCGCTGGCCCACGGAGGCAGCTCGTACAGCTTGGGGCGGAACATGCGGCCCAGGTACGAGCGGCACTCGTGGGACGAGTGAAGACCTTCCTCGTGCAGTTCGCGAAGCATGTTTTGGAGACAACTGTTGAGACATACATTTCGTTAATATCTGTTGAATCAGTATTCTTATGAAGGGAAATTTCTTAGGGCTCCTGCACACGATACCATCACCGCGCAATTACACTGTACATACAAGTCGCGCGAAGCCCGCCTCCGAGCCGCCATCGCGCGAATTACCCTCCCTATCTCTTTGATTCATTCCATTACCGGCCGCCTACGAACGTGTTCGCCGCGAGATCATATGTGACGCAATCATGTCTAATATAACGAAAAACAGAAGTTTGTGCATGTTTACCGTATGTATAGAAAATGGCAAAAAAACGAAAAAAACGTCGAGTTAGAAAGTAGTGGGTTCATCCTATGCTGTCGGCACGGGAGCAGTATGGTGAATTTCATACACTTTACAAAGATCTCCGGAAAGATAAGAGCAAGTTTTGTGATTATTTTCGAATGAATTACATGACATTTCATAAATTATTAGATTTATTAAAGAAGAAACTGCCACATAAAAATATAAATAAGCGAGCAAGTATATGTAAGTGCTAAGGAGAGATTGGTTGCTACGTTCGTATGCGGCCGGTAATGGAATGAAACAAACAGAGGTTAAGCGTGAAGTGGCGGGCTTCGCGCGACTCGTATTCACAGTGTTATTGAACGGCGTTGGCATCGTGTGCAGGAACCCTTAGGCAAGATTCAAACGACGCGTGACGTGTACGCTCATTTTCTTACATGAAAGAGAAGAAAGATATACCTCTGTCTCTAATAATAAATCTTTCTGATTAACTTTTTTAATAATTTCACTTTATCATGTGTATTTACACACTTTTTATGCAAATCGGGGCAAGGGGGGGACAAGTCAGATTTTTAGGGTCCAATCATCCCCAGCTACTTTATGTTACAAACTACACAAGCACATCTATATGAAGCACTAGCGGCCGCCAGCGACTTCGTTCTCGTGGAGTTAGTTATGCAGATGCTTCGCTCCTATTGGTCGTAGCGTAGATGTTATATAGGCTAAAGCCTTCCTGGATTAAAGGGCTATCTAACGCAAAAAGAATTTTTCAAATCGGACCAGTACTTCCCGAGATTAGCGCGAACAAACAAACATACAAAGAAACTCTTCAGCTTTATATATTAGTATAGATTAGGTATTTGTAGTGCAGTGTGTAGGGCAAATAGACGCAAATGATCCTGTATAAGTCCCCGTTTATACTTTAATTAGTAATAAGGGGAGTTCATGTATCTTCTGCAAAATTGACATGGGCGACACCTGCCCATGTCCAGAACCTTACTGCCCCATCGGCCATGGCTCTACGAGCAATGTTCCCCGCCCACTACCATTTAAGTTTAGCGGCTCAAAGAGCTATTAAGCGTAGGGAAGCCCCCAATAAGGTGGACCGATGAACTGGTAAAGGTCGCGGGAAACAGGATGGATACGGGCAGCACAAGACCGATCATTGGGGAAAGTGATGGGGAGGCCTTTGTCCAGCAGTAGACCTCTATAGGCTGAGAAGAAACAGATAGATAATTGTACTTATGAAAACAAGATCACAACTACAAGTAGTGTTTATTCACGAGCCTTTCTGACGCCTGGGACGACTGCGCGCGTTTTATTTTCAGCTGGTAATGCATTGCACAAACGAGGGGACTGGACAGTAAAGGATTTATATGGTGACGTCAGCGACGGCGGAGCGGTAGGGTCGTCACAATCGGGGAGTCCAACGTCCGGAGGACGAAGGACCCGGTACCTCGGAAAGGCAGATGACTAACACTTACGTGGTTTTTAGCCGGTAAGTCTTTCACAAAACACCGCATCCCCAAGCGGAGAATAGCCCATAAGGATTTTTCCACCTTAGAGAAAAAAAAAAAGGTTTCGTCACCATCTTGGTTAGGGCTCAATTTCGTAGGTGAGTTATGAATTAAAGCACGAAGTGTAAATATACCTCCAATCTTGACAATAACAATTTTAATAGGCAAACCGACAGTTTCGCCCTGGAGAAGTGCCCTGGTCCGCGTCTCAATCCGAAGTGGCCGTTCGACAGTTCCCACTTTCCAAAACGACTCAGTCGACGTGCCGCCATTACAAAATAACGTCATAGCGTTTGCCCCCTACTACAGAAGTCAAATGAGCAACCTTTATTGAAATGATACCGCTATCCACGACATATATTATCAGGACTTACTTCACATAATACAGATCATCCTTCTTCCCGTGCAGCAGCAGCCTATAGATGTAGTGGTCAGGCCAGTCCACAAGGCACTTCATGATGAGGAGCAGAGGCGCGTAGTACATCATCTTCCTGTACGAGAACATTAGTTTGCACGAACCGTTGTTCAGGAAGTGGAGGACGTTGTTCTGTAATAAGTTACCTCATTTTAATCTCATGAAACGTGTCAGCTAGACCATTCGATTTTTCCCAGATGTATTTATTTTGCTTGGGAATTCACTCAATCTCTTTCCGGGCCTTCTAGCAGCATAGCATTTCCTCAAGACAAATAAATTTTAGTTTATCTACATACGTACCGTACTTGTCTGGTCCGGTGACACAGCGGACCATGACTCCATAGTCAGAGAACAGGTTACCCCTCATCCTCCAACCTGACCGCTTGATGGCGACTGGGTAGTTTCGTCTGGTTACCAGCAGCATACGAGCTAAACGCTCATGACCCTGTAAATAAAAACAGGAAAAATATTTTACAAGATTTTACAACACAGCCAGACACGAACAGCTACCTGTAGGCCATGCAAATAATTGTTCCATGCAGGAATCGGACCTGCGACACGCAGAGCAGCAGTCGATCACCACTGCACCAAAAGTCTTGACCAACTAATTTTTATTAACATTGTCGGCTCTCTGTTTTACCCAAAATTTGTAAAATGTTATAAGATTTAAACTGTGGGCTGTCACAAAAATGAGATAAATTACTGTAACTACCTTGACAATAAAATATCCGCCCCACTCGTCAAAATGTTCATTGTGTTGCACTAACTCTTCAGGAGATAAATCCGCTAAGTGACACATTTTTGACTGAAAAAAAAGAAACAGTTTTTAGAAAAACAATGTAGTTACTTTTTTACAATTACTGAAAATTAACTTCCGTCAGCTACTTTGCATGGCTGGTATGTCAGTAAAAAGTAGACTATGTCTCCCTCCTTTCATCTTTTCTCTTTTTTCTCATTTTATCAATAGTGATCCAATCATTTTTGAGATTTGCCAGAACAAACAGAAAGACTAGGTTTATTTTTTTTTTCGCATAAGTACCACATGTCTAAAGAAATAATAACGTTGAAGCAATAGGCTATTTGACAGATTTATAATTTTTATCTTGAATTACTTGGTTGCGGTTAAGAAGTTCACCGAAAGTTTTTTTTTTTTAATTTTAAATACGTATTTCGTAAGAAATATGCAAATAAAAATTCAAATAAGCCGCGAAAACGATTTATTCAGCATCACAACAAGAATGAACACTAAAAAACTCACAGAAGCTAGTACTTTAAGGTGCCTTTACTAAAAAGCTGTTATTTTAACATTAGAAATTGACCTTTGAATGTTATTTTTGAAAACATTAATATCTAGCTTTTATAAATAGTCAACAATTTGGTCCCATTGAAAAACTTATGAATGTATAACATGAATGACCAAATTGGCTTTGCATTATAAATAGATTTTTATGTAAAACTAGCTTTGCACCACCCGCTTGGAATTCGGAAAAAATCTGCAATGCAAAAAATCTCACCTTCACCATAATAGGTAGAGCTCCGAGAGACCTGTCTATAGTAAGAGACTTGTCATCAATAGTCACTGTCATTCGGATCTTAAAGTCTCCTTTATAAGTAGCAGCCCGTTGTCTGCACTCCGTTGGGAGCACAGTCTGATTTTTTACACCAACAGCCTCCATGGGGACACTGGGTTTAGCAAATCCAGCCTCATCTATAGTTATTTTAACTCTTTCGCCGTTCGGTAGCTCAAACTCAGCGGGTACGAGGTCCGAAATTGCGGCTTGTAAACCATCTTGCAACATATAGTTAAATGAATCTATATGAGGCGCTCCAAGACATTGAAGATGCTAAAAATAAGTAGAAAGTTATTTTCAACCCATGGTATATAATTTTTGATTAAAAAAACGTCGTAAAATCAAGAAAAAAACAATTTTATAGGTTACAAACCGGATTTGCGATTTTAGGTGGTTTTCGATAGTCCGGGTGGCTTGTGTAAGCCAAAGAAGGGTTTTTGGCGATTTTCTTTGAATTCATTTTGCTGCTTTTCAATCACATTTGGGAATTTATTGCAAAATAACACCCAAATACACATTACACATTAGACACACGTGCGTGTTTTGAATTTTTGAAATGTCAATGTCAACATTGTCAACAGACTAAACTTCAAAATCAATTGACATTTTTTTTTTGTTCTCTTCTTTCGGTACTACTTCTGAACGGAAAAGGCAAAGGCATGATTCGCCATACAGCCTGGACTTAATTGACATAATTTTGGCAGAAAACACTTGTATTCCGTAACACACTATGACACCTAATTTGAATGATTTTGAAGCATAATGCTAATCCATTGCTTCATAATTATGTTCGATGTGTCTGCTTTGCAACGTAAATAACGCAATGCATGTTATTGAACAGTGAAAATGAAACCCATTGACACTGATAGTGTGTAAGGCACCCTGCAGTTTTTGATTTATGTAGACTATTATTGTTAGGGTAAGACCCGTAAATACAGAGTATTAGAAAAAGGAAAAGAGTGACACTCTCGTGACTTTTAGCCATGACAAGTTTGAAGCGCCCTCTCTATTTCTGAACAAGGAACTATCGATCCATCATACACTCAGCCACGCACAGGTTTACCAACACATATTATGTAATATTGATAGATTGATAGATTTATTTATAATTAAAAGCTTTATTTCCCAGTAACGAACCTTTTTGTTCTAATTTTCTTGTGGAACATTATTTTGTAATCATAACAATATTTAGGAAATCAAATATTCACATCAAAAAAGTAAGAACAAAATTCGGTGTGGGAAAATACTGGCTAAATGCAAAATTGGGTTTTAATGAAAGAACTGATTAGTTTAAGTTCATTTTCTATTTTTATAATTGTTATGCTTATTATAATAATTACCAACAGCTAATTTTGTTTCATCATCGCCTTCATGTTTCATTTTCCTGCACAAACAACAACATTTACTGCAGTAACAACACAAAAGAGCATCTATAGCGTCTATTACAGTTTCTGGATGATTATCCATTATACCGCAACAGAGGAGTAATCTCGACTCGACGTTTATAACGAAGACATTATCTCAAAAACTAGGATAGACACAGAAAACAATCGAGAAACAGTCAAGCGTCTGCGCAGACTATGGCGACCATTTTACTCACAGCGTGTCATCGACATTAGAATCAGATGTTAATACGAGTGAACATAAAGCCTATTAGTCGCATTATAGTAAAAGAATTTAAGATATTATAGATAAATATAATTAATTGTTTATATGAAGATTTCCATATATTCAACCTACATTATATTAGTTTAAAAATGAATCTTGTTGTTGTAGCGGTACTACACCTACCTACAAACGCCACAAAGTAACAACGCGTCATACTGACGTCACACGAATTCTACATCTCGCAATCAGAGTTTACCATGCAACTAGCATATACATAACTTTCCAATTTCAAGCATTGGGCAAGTACCCGCCAGACTAACACCCGTCTGGTCGGAGGATCCGCCCTTTTCTATGGAGGATGAGTGAACTTTACTCCTTGTTCCTCATGCCTCCACATTGTTTTTAGAATTTTATTACAGAGACATCTATTGTGGACTGGACAAAACTAAATATATGTTTCAATGATCAAAAAAGTAGATGACGCTGCTTCATTCGTCGTCAAGCTCGATGTAGGCAACTGTCCCCTGTACGGTTGTAAGACCGATCGCCATAACTACTGGACATGCCGTACGCGTATAATCTGCAGTATTTTTGTGGTTTGAAAATAGTGGGAGAGATAGCCTATGCTTTCCGTCTCGCACTATCTCTTTCCTCATAGATGATTGATGATTTTGAGAGAGATAAAGATAGACTGAAACTTCGTTTCCTCACTCTCTTTCCGAGTGCCACAATTCTCATCTATAAGGCAAGTATATTTATGTCGATGGTAAGACCCCTCTGGAAATGCCACTGGTGAATCACCATAGAGTAAGCAAATGTTGGCTACACAGTATCATTTATTTTTTATAGAGCATTTTTTGTTATACCTTACAATGTATGATGTTATTGATAGGTAGAGATGAATTCCGTAGAAACATTTTAATTCTAATTCCGAACATGATATATTTCATTTTTAAAATCAGTGGTAAATTAAATCACCTAAAGTATCAAAACTGCGCTAGCAGCACAACAATATCATCATCATCAACCTTTTATCGTCCCACTGGCTGGGCACAGGTCTCCTCTCATACAGAGAAGGATAGAGCGTAATCACCACGCTTGCTCAATGCGGGTTGGCGATTTCAGACTTATAAAGTCCAGGTTTCCTCAAGATGTTTTCCTTCACCTTCAGTCATTGGTGTCCAAGATATACTTAGAAAGTACATATGACTTTAGAAAAGTTACATTGGTACTTGCCTGACCTGGAATCGAACCCGCACACTCATACTTGAGAGGCTGGTGTTTTAACCACTAGGCCACCACGACCACTACTACACAACAATATGGTAGATAGTTATATTTAGTGTTTGTGCGTTCCTCGGTGGTAGGCAACAACATCAGCTGCCGGCATAAGTTACCACCCACCAGACAAAGTCTTGCCGCCAAGCGATTCGTCGTGTTCCGGCATGATGTCTGATGAAGCGGTACGGAGGACGGGTCTGAGCAGTTGTGTTGCGATGTGTACCGGGTACGATGTGCCTAACCCCTTACCGCATAGCTACCCAAATATGGATACTTATTTTCAAACGTTCAGAAAAAGAAAATGACGTTATTTTACACTTAACGGCATATTAGGACAGATCAGGCAACTACTAAGCTTCAATAAACATATATGTGCTGCCATCTAGTATACCACGTAACGAAACTATAACCTGTCAAAGTCAGTCGGTGGCAGTTGAAATTTGTCGTTGGTATTTGCAAGTTTTAAAAATTCATTTTGTGATTGTGTGTCGAGTTTTCGTTCGAGCTTCATATCGTGGTGCTAAGAAGACCTATCAAAGTTCTGAAAACACGGAAAACATGTAAGTAAAAAGTTATAGTTTAGCGAAAATCATGCCAAACCTTAGCATGACAAATGTGGAATACTATGAAGTAACGTGAAAGTTAGTTTTCCATATTTGGCATTGTATGCATTAGTAGCTATTTTTGCATTGGCCAGATTTGGGATTGTATGCAGTGAAGCATTATTTGATATTTTTTTCAGAAAAATGGATCCAATACGATTCTACGGTCTTGATATACCAAATGAAAGCGAAGATGATGATGAACTAGCGGGGGATGATTCGGATGATCAAGATTATGAACCCAGTGGGAATTCCACGAGACGAAGAAAAGTAATTATTTACCCCTCTGATTCTGATGAGGATTCGTCTGATGAAGGTGAGCAGGCCTCTGTTGATCCCTTAGCTGTTGGTCCATCGCGTTCGCAAACCAAACGCAAAAATATACCTGTCCGTTTAAACTGGCAAGACAAATCTCTAGATTATAATGAAGCTGATTGCGCCTTTTTGGGAGATCAAAATATTCCTCAAGAAATTAAAGATTTGGATACGCCTCTTCAGTTCTTCTTATATTTATTCACTCCAGACACGATTGAATATATAACGCAAGAAATGTGTCGTTACTCCGAACAAACGCGAGGGTCGGCATTAGGAATGACAGGCAAAGAGCTTGAAAAGTTTATAGGTGTACTAATATATATGAAGGGCACAGGAAAAAAAGGACCTCATTGACAATTTTACCTTTTTTGAATTAACTGCACCATTTACTTCGTTTTTGTAAGGCCAATCAGAGCACGTTATTTTAAACATGATAAAAGGGGCTGATTTTGCGTCAAGTCCATTGAAAAAAAACCTACTTTAGAATAAAACGCGCTCATTACATTCTATACCAAGCAAAAAGGTGCCCATTGTCTATGAAACTACGCTAGAACAAGCTGATCGCAGCGGTTGTAACAGAGAACGCGCTCATAGTCGGCCATCTTAATTTTTTTGCCATACAAGTGTCAACTGTCAGTTAAGCACAGCAGTTAAGCTTCCTTTCAGAAATTTTACGACGCGGTAAATTGTGCATTAATACCTGTATCCAGAAACGGAAGGTAAAAAAGGAAGCGATGATGTATGCTCACTTGTCCATCACCGTCTATAACTACATGAAGCCTACTACAACTCACCTTCAAATATTTTGTGACTCTTGCGGAGGGCAAAATAAAAATTTTACTATGTTCCGTTTCTTGCATCACTTAGTACATAAGGAGAAAAAGTTGGAACAAATTACTATGACATTCCCAGTCAGAGGTCACTCATATATGGAGTGTGATAAAAATATGGGTTTAGTGAGATCTAAGACCAGAGCAGAACTTCCTTCGGATTGGGCTGAAATTTTTCAAATTGCCCGATGTAAGCCGAGTCCATTTGAAGTCATAGAGGTGGACACATCTTATTTCAGATCATGGACTAGCCATTTGCAATTTATGCTAAAAAGTCATGTTTTCCTTCGCGCCCTATAAAAGTTCTCAAAGTTGACAAGTTGAGTACCAAAATAGGCTTCCGCTCTACTTATAATGGGCCCTGGGAGTCTGCTTGCATCAGTGGAAGAAAAAAGAAAACCAGTGAGATGAACACTGTACAACACAATGAATTCATTTTGCCTGGAAGGTTGTATACAGACAAGTTGCCAATTTCTGCTGAAAAATATAGTGACCTTCAGGACTTAAAAAAGTTTTGTTCCCCTGAAAGTATTATATATTACACGAATTTATCCCACAAATAAAGTTTTATGTCAATTAATGTGTTTCATTTCATTACTGTGTTAACAGATTCTATGTATAGTTACACATTATTTATGATCACCATTTTAGTTGTAATATGTAAAAAGGAGATCATTGTGACAATGAGCACCTTCTTGCCAGTTACATTCGGGAGTTAGGCAATTAAAGGCCAAACTCTTATTTATTTACCAACCAAATGTCTTAAAATAATAATCTATTATGTTAAATATACACTGTTCCTTTTTTCATAATGTACAAATCAAATTCCAGTAGAGGTGTAAGTGTAGACATTGAAATTTTAGGTTTAATCCTTTGATTTCTCGAAACAATGAGAATGTTAATGAGCTCCTTTTTTTCCTGTGCCCTTCATATGTCTATCATGCATTTCCCTACTACTCGTCATTACTGGAATAACTGTTCTAGCTTCACACCTATAAGTAATGCAATGACTTGCAATCGGTTTGAAGAACTGAAGAGGTTTCTTCATTTTACTAACAATGAGGACACTGTTCCTATTAATGACCCCAATTATGACAAGCTGCAAAGAATAAGACCGCTTATAAACAAAATTCGCGAGAGATTGTTGCTTTTACCTAGAGAAGAATATTTGGCAATTGACGAGCAAGTAATACCAACAAAAGCAAGGAGTACTTTAAAAAACTACATCCCTAAAAAACCACACAAATGTAGCCTGTAAGTCGCCATAATATTATTAACTAAGTTTTGTGTAAAACGTGAAGTTCCTAAGTGCAACAGATCTCATTAAATTTATCTTATATTTTCATTAAATAATGACTTTTATTTTTTAAACTTTCTAATTTACGAACTGAACATTGACTTAAAATTACCTTTATAGGATGCGATGCCAAATATGGCAATTAGTATCAGATGCCTTTACTGCAACGCATAGTATGCCATTTATGTCTTTTGGTTTTACTGCATAATATGCCATATATGAGAAAAATGTTTTTTTTATCATATTTCGAAAATTAATCGGATTTTGGAAAACTGCTAGAACTAACTTAATAGTACATGTCAAGAACTATCAAATATATTTTGTCCAGAAAAAAATAAAAACTTATGCGGTAAGGGGCTAATGTTGTTGTGTCGGGAGTTTGGTCGTGGAGGGTTTCCAGATCATCCTCTGGCGCAGCATCGTTGGTCGTGTTGTTGGGTTAAACATTGCATCACCTCGCTCAACTGCCGTCTTCCTTCCTATTCACTCAGTTTTTTTTAAGTGAATAGGCTTAATAAGCTAGTGCGTTTTACCATTAACGATTGCATCCCTGCTTACCACCAGGCGGCATTGCAGTCAAGCACTAGTTTATATGTAATAAAAAAAAAAATATTTGCGATCTACCCTATAAATGCGCAATGTACACAATTTTCATTTAAGTCTTAAAATCGTTTTCTTAGTAAAGTTGAAACTTCTAGTAGATAAAAACATACATTAATATGATTACATATCTGTTTTAGCTACTGTTCAAGCACAAATATCATCCGTATTTGATAAAATTTGTCTAGCTTGCTGTACTAACAAACATTGATGATTAACTATAAAAATAATTTCCCGAGCTCCACTCCGGTTTGTTTTTCTCATATTTAACACATTTATTCGATGTTTTGTCGAAATAGAATTGAAAATAAATACAAATTTCAATAAATAACAAGTCACAAAACAAATCGATGAATGACGATGACATTCGATGTACTTACTAAATTTTTAGTTCCAGAAACATTATTTTCACGACTTTATAGACACGCCATAAATTATCCAGCAGTTGTTGACTTTTGTAACTTCAATTGTTTCAGTGGCGCGTTTGCGGTTTTTTTTTTTTTTTTTTTTTTTTTTTTTTTTTTTTTTTTTTTTTTTTTTTTTTTTTTTTGTTCTGGCACTCCACGGTTTGTGTTAGCCAATGACGAGTAAAAGGTAGGGAAACGGAATAAAGGTAAAATGGAACGTAAAATTTGGATATTTATCTGTAAGTTATAGGATCAGTAGGAAAAAATATTTACACATATTACAAAAGAGGATGAGGATATGAAATGGATGGATATTTACAGTTTTATTTTATTTAATGAGATGAATGTAGCTATACTTTTATATACATTGATGTCGTTAGTGTGAAGTAAGGCAATAATGGAAGTTGGAAAAGGAATATAAAGAGATAAAAGACTATCTATAAAGGAGGTGCGATCATAAAGAGGACAGGAGAGGATGATATGATTTAGATCACCAACATCTGTTCTTCTGTCTGTTCCACACACACAAACAGGGTCGTCAACAATTTTCAGCCTGGCGAGATGAGCTGGGGAACAAACATGTCCTAATCTCATGCGCGTCAAAGTTGACGTCTCAATCTTACTAAGTTTTGCTTTTGTGAACCACGGCTTTGCAGGAAGTTCTGGTTGAATACGGGCATAATGTTGCCCCTTTGATTTACTGCCAGAGTCCCATTCCTCCTGCCAGGCGTTTTTTAAAAAAGATTTTGGTAAAGCCACAAGGTCTTGACAATAGTTTTCATATGGAAAGAAATCACCGCCTTGCGCGGTTCCTGGCACTAATAAAGAATGCATTCAAAGTAACAAAATTATTTACAAACTTCTATACTCTTTGCTTCGTATTTACTCTAGTTTTTGTGGTTTGTCTGTATGTGTGTTTCCCATGCAACTTTCGTTTTCAATGAAATTGAAATGCTTGGTAGGAGTTTTGGCGGGAAAGTTAAGCTGAGTGCTCAGTTTTCGTTGGACTTTTTAAATTATTTATAGTGTTGTTTACTAAATAAAAGTGCGTGGTTTATGTAGTAAAAAGTGCATTCAGTAAATAATTCATAAAGAACAGTGAGATATCGCAGCATAGTGGCCTCATCATGACTTTGCCTCAAACCTCCCTCGTAGATGGTTCACTTGGCCGTCTTTCGACATGAATAATTCATTACGTGACATTGACTAAATCCACAAACTGTGCGAAGCCAAAACAGAAAGAAAGAAACTCTTGATTACGTCAGAATGTTTTAAAAATCCTTTAGGTACTTGAAATTGGCACAAAGTCACAAATAATGCCACACTACAAAAAAAAAATGCTTGGTATAATAATGAACTTTTAGAACTTAATAGCTTACCATAACCAAAAATCTGAATTATTACAATTGCAGTTAACGTAAGCTACAATTAAGCGCATACGGCGATACGCCGAATTAATAATCTGTTATGCTTCTACACACACAGCACTACACCCCCCTCCAATTCTCTATGCGCAGGAACATATCGTCTACTAAAATTTATCGAGAGAGAAGAAGACGAGCTTCATTTAGTTCATTCGTGTAGCACTGGGCTCAGGCTGTCTGCACTTTATCGCGACTCTTTGTTAGCAGCAAACGTAGGTCTCTAGTCGGCGTATTTGATTTCGGAGTGCTAAAAACGAGAAACTAATTCTGACGAAGCGCAAAAACGTAAGTACCTACCTAGTTTCCATTTTTTCGTTTTGTCATCATCATGAAAGCTATGGAGATCATCCCATAATCATTGGTTGGAGGCCATCAGACATGCATAATATAACAGACAAAAATTCGAAGCAAACAAATATTTATACCCCCGGGCCCCTTAGCCTAGCTAGCTTCTATTATTAGAGTTTAAAATTCAGTTTATAGAAATAAAAAAGTGGGTAAGTGCCTGCAAAAAAGAAAAAAATAATAAAAGGTAACCCATACTAAGACTTTGTTTTCGGTGCCAGACTACCCTAAAAAGAAAAAAAAAATTAAATGTTCGAGGTCCGTAAGGTGATTGCAGCCGTAATTATATTGATTATACTAGCTATTGCCTATTGCTGTTATTATGATCGTGATTAAGGAGTTCTATACAAATCAATATCATATTTTTGGGTAACTTGAACGGTTTACGCCGCGCTCGCAACGGGAACAGGAACCGTCAAAAGATGAATAATTTTCCCCATTTTCTACCGATTCTTCGCCCCTATTAATCACAGCGTGATCTTATCTATACTAATATATAAAGCTGAAGAGTTTCACCTCAGGAACTACTGGTCCGATTTCAAAAATTCCAGATGCTACCTACCTACGCTTAAATGCTATTTAAACAAGTTTGTACAACACTTTTTTGACTTCAGGTTGCTACCTATCTATCTTAATATATAAAGCTGAAGAGTTTGTTTGTATGTTTGTTTGTTCGCGCTAATCTCGGAAACTACTGGTTCGATTTGAAAAATTCTATTGGCGTTGGATAGCCCATCAATCCAGGCTTTAGGCTATATAACATTACGCTGCGACCAATAGGAGCGGAGCATAATTAATACCACGCGAACGAAGTCGCTGGCGACCGCTAGTATATTATCCATACTAATATTATAAATGCGAAAGTAACTCTGTCTGTCTGTCTGTCTGTCTGTCTGTTACGCTTTCCCGCTTAAACCTCTCAACCGATTTTGATGAAATGTGGCACAGACAATCTTTAGACCCTGAGAAAGAACATAGGCTACCTTTTATCCCGGAAAATTTGATATTCTCAAAGGAAATCTAAAAAGCGCGATATAACCGAACTCCACGCGGGCGAAGCCGCGGGCGGAAAGCTAGTAACGTTATAAAAAAGGACTTCCCAACACATAAAAAAAATCCAAGCAGTAGTTCCTGAAATTGCCTTTAAACAATCAAACTCTTCAGCTTTATTATATTTAATCATAGTATGGGTAGATTAAAAGAAGTTTATAATATTGAGGTTTTGTCCTTTACATTGTATATGTTTAAACTTTGTTCCATATCTCTCTAGAGGTTCTTTGTAACAGGTACCTACCTACTCCGGAAATTGCATTCCATGTTTATATTGTGCTTACCTACATAATACTTATAGTACCATTTCATACAATCGTATCCTAACGACCCAAGCTTAAACCATCTATCCATATTTAAATTTCGAATTTATATACTTACCTACCTATGTGTAAATAATGTGTAGCGGAAATCCTATTGCAATCTTTTTTGTTTTGGATGGGAAATCATCAAATGAACTCTCCCGCTTTGAACGGAACGGAAGGGCGTGTCAGACTTTTACTGACTAAAAACTACCCGTGTTTCTTCACTTGCCTGTGCTCCAGGACCACAGTTTCTTTTTAACCAACCCGCAACCCTGGTCCAATCCTATCGAATACTTATTTTATATTTGATTAATTACAATATATTTAACAAATATATATACACACACACACTCATTTATGCATGTCACAACATATGAGATTCTGTTCAGTTTTTCTATCATTTGGATAACTATTATTATAATATATCATTTATTTTATTGCGGACTGTGTTTTTGTAATTCTAGCGTATGACACTCGTGGGTTGCAGCTGAAAATCAGCGTCAGATGGTACACTTCGTGTTGTCATCTGACATTATGCTGAGCTGAGGCCCTTTTGGCATTACACGCCAAGTTTTATAGTTTTAAATTTATGTTTTTGCTGTAATGTCAATAAATGCATTTTTCTTTCTTTCTTAAGCACTAAAGGTTCTACAAATCCGTCGTACGTCTTGTATCCACACTTACGCTGTTGACACCACTGCGAATCGATCCGGACGAAGCGTTTCGCCTCGTCTTTTATACCGCGTACATCGAGGTACTCGAACAATTTGCCAGCGGCGGTGTTTCCGTCTGACTACAATTTAACTGTCTTCAAAGCTAGAGTGAATAGGCTCTTCTAGCGCACTTTACCATCAACGATTGCATCAGTGTTTACCATCAGGCGGGATTGCGGTCGAGCAGTAGTTTATAATTAAAAATAAACAAGTGATTTATATCAGACTAGCAGCCGCCAGCGACTTCGTTCGCGTGGAATTAATTATGCTCCGCTCCTATTGGTCGCAGCGTGATGTTATATAGCCTAAAGCCTTCCTGCATTAATGGGCTATCCAACGCAAAAAGAATTTTTCAAATCGGACCAGTAGTTTCCGAGATTAGCGCGAACAAACAAACATACAAACAAACTCTTCAGCTTTATATATTAAGATAGATAGGTAGCAACCTGAAGTCAAAAAAGTGTTGTACAAACTTGTTTAAATAG
Source organism: Sesamia nonagrioides (assembly GCA_017933935.1). Classification (NCBI taxonomy): domain Eukaryota; kingdom Metazoa; phylum Arthropoda; class Insecta; order Lepidoptera; family Noctuidae; genus Sesamia; species Sesamia nonagrioides. Next base: position 30,498 of record JADWQK010002004.1, on the reverse strand, counting down.
CATTTAAGCGTAGGTAGGTAGCATCTGGAATCTGTGGTAGCATCAACAAAACAAATTCTTCTAAAAATTGAGTTCTCTCCAAAGACAAGCCTCTTCATTCTTATGCGTTTTAGCGAATGTTTAACCATACATTTTTGACGTTGGCACATCACATAGCTTAAATATTCGTTTATGGATAAACCACCTAAACACTGTGGTGTTTAGGGGGTTTTTAACATCACGCTGCGACCAATAGGAGCGGAGCATAATTAATTCCACGCGAACGAAGTCGCTGGCGGCTGCTAGTATTATAAATGCGAAAGTAACTCTGTCTGTCTGTCTGTTACGCTTTCCCGCTTAAACCTCTCAATCGATTTTGATGAAATTTGGCACAGATAATCTTTAGACCCTGAGAAAGGACATAGGCTACCTTTTATCCCAGAAAATTTGATGTTCCCGAGGGAAATCTAAAAAGCGCGATATAACCGACCTCCACGCGGGCGTAGCCGCGGGCGGAAAGCTAGTTAAGAAATAAAAATAAAAATATTTCTTTCAACGTTTTTATACATATGATTTCGCATGTTTATTGAAAGATGTGTGGGTATGTACGAACGAGACCAAGCTACCCGAAACTGTCAAATATTCCTAATCAAGCTTGAGCTTTAGCTTTAGAAAGATTGTAGTAGCTTTATATGTTGTCGTCTGTACTTACATAAAAAAAAATATAGCTTTCCGCCCGCGGCTTCACCCGTGTGTAGATCGGTATATATTTTTTTTAGCAGTGATGCAATCGTTGATGGTAAAGCGCGCTAGTTTATTAAGCCCATTCACTTAAACAATCTTAGAGAAAGGAAGACTGCAGTTGAGCGAGGTGGTGCAATGTTAGACCCAATAACACGACCAACGATGCTGCGCCAGAGGAAGATTGATGTGGAGACCCTCCACGACCAAACTCCCGGCACAACAACATTTGACGCATCGTACCCAGCACACATCGCAACACAACTGCTCAGACCCGTCCTCCGTACGGCTTCACCAAACATCATGCCAGGCAAGACTTTGTCTGATGGGTGGTAACTTCTGCCGGCAGCCAATGTCTTGGCCTACCACCCGAGTCCTCATTTTCGGGGATTAATTATCTTATCATTTAGCTTCTAAGTTTATATATTTTTTTTTTTTATTACTTATAAACTAGTGCTTGACTGCAATCCTGCCTGATGGTAAGCAGTGACGCAATCGTTGATGGTAAAGCGCACTAGTTTATTAAGAGCCTATTCACTCTAGCTTTGAAGACAGTTAAATTGTAGTCAGACGGAAACACCGCCGCTGGCAAATTGTTCGAGTACCTCGATGTACGTGGTATAAAAGACGAGGCGAAACGCTTCGTCCGGATCGATTCGCAGTGGTGTCAACAGCGTAAGTGTGGATACAAGACGTACGACGGATTTGTAGAACCTTTAGTGCTTAAGGATTGCGATAGGATTGGACCAGGGTTGCGGGTTGGTTAAAAAAGAAACCGTGTTCATGGCGTACAGGCAAGTGAAGAAACACGGGTGGTTTTTAGTCAGTAAAAGTCTGACACGCCCTTCCGCTCCGCTCAAAGCGGGAGAGGTCATTTGAAGATTTTCCCATCCAAAACAAAAACAAAAAAGATTGCAATAGGATTTTCGCTACACATTATTTACACGTAGGTAAGTATTTAAATTCGAAATTGAAATATCGATAGATAGTTTAAGCTTGGGTCGTTAGGATACGATGACCGAGGATTCTCCACGATGACCGGTCCTGCGCCTCCCGCATCCAGCGGTTTCTTTTTTTTTTACATATTATAAACTAGTGCTTGACCGCAATCCCGCCTGATGGTAAGCAGTGATGCAATCGTTGATGGTAAAGCGCACTAGTTTATTAAGAGCCTATTCACTCTAGCCTTGAAGACACTCAAATTGTAGTCCAACGGAAACACCGCCGCTGGTAAATTGTTCCAGTCCCTCGATGTACGCGGTATTAAGGACGATGCGAAACGCTTCGTCCGGATCGTAGTGGTGTTAAGAACATGCCTCTTTTTTTTTCTTGTTCTGGCATTCCACGGTTTGTGTTAGCCAATGACGAAGCATGCCTCCTTATCTATATCTATACTATAAAGCTGAAGAGTTTGTTTGTTTGTTTGAACGCGCTAATCTCAGGAACTGCTGGTCCGTTTTTAAAAGTCCGTAAATTCTTTTTGCGTTGGATAGCTTATTAATCCAGGAAGGCTTTAGGCCATATAACATCACTCTGCGACCAATAGGAGCGGAGCAGAACTAACTCCACGCGAACGAAGTCGCTGGCAGCCGCTAGTAAGAGAATATACATAGGTACGTACAATAAATAATTTCGGGTATAGCGACTTGTTGTTATAAACCATTAATGACAGATTCCTAGAAATCCCTTGCGTGTGGGTATGGCGGCCGAGTCAGCAAAGGCAGAAAGAATCATTCATAAATCTTTCTTATCCTTTGTTTACATTCACAGGTAGTCAAACAAATGCTTTGTTTATTATTCTATGTACATATTAGGAACGATTTAGCACATGAACGAGATGAATCTAAATGAGAACAAATCTACTTACTTATAATGCAACATGTGCTGTAACAACGCTTAAAAGCACTGTTTATTTGTTGAATGCCAAAATAATTTAGACTTTTTTCTATTAATTACTAGCTTTCCGCCCGCGGCTTCGCCCGCGTGGAATCCAGTTAGATCGCACTTCTTAGATTTCCGGGATAAACAAGTAGCCTATGTCCTTTCTCAAGGTCTAAATATTGTGTGTTGAGAGGTTTAAGCGGGAAAGCGTAACAGACAGACAGACAGAGTTACTTTCGTATTTATAATATTAGTATGGATAAGCTAGTGCTTGACCGCAATCCCACCGGAAGCAGTGATGTAATCGTTGATGGTAAAGCGGGCTAGTTTATTAAGAGCCTATTCATTCAAAAAACCGAGTGAATACCCAACTAACATTTTTGTCATATAATCAAACAGTTATAAGACCTTGAGTCTTATTAAAGTTGTTTTATAGTATACTAGCTTTCCGCCCACGGCTTCGCCCGCGTGGAGTTCGGTTATATCGCGCTTTATAGATTTCCCTCGGGAACATCATATTTTTCCGGGATAAAAGGTAGCCTATGTTCTTTCTCAGGGTCCAAAGATTGTCTGTGCCAAATTTCATCAAAATCGATTCAGAGGTTTAAGCGGGAAAGCGTAACAGACAGACAGACAGACAGACAGACAGACAGACAGACAGACAGACAGACAGACAGACAGAGTTACTTTCGCATTTATAATATTAGTATGGATTTTTTAACTCTTTGTCATGTACTGGTGCATTATGTGACCGAATAGTCATATACGTTTTTCGTCGTATAATAATGTCGTGTAGACGTTATTTCGACATTTTTATACGATCGTCATATAATAGCGTCTACGACGACTTCTATAAAACTTACTTATACAACTTTTTGTAGTGTAAACGTTTTCATCGTATAAACGACGTAATACTGTCAATTTTGTCATATAATTACCTTTTTAACAACTGCTACACGGATAATAGTTGTTTACATGTAGTATTTGTAACCATTATATATAAGTCGAATAAGTATTACGATTGCGACCTGTATACAGCCTAAAGTATTACAAAAATGATAATACGACCGCTATATAATTATTACTCATAATAGAGGTTTATAATAACCTTATATACAACTTCCATCATTTTGAAATCATATTTATTTACTGTTTGGTACAACAAATGGATCGATAAAAGTGGAAAAGTATTAAAAGAAGTGGGGAATTCAAAAGAGGGGAGTTAAAACAAGTATCATTCGCTTCAAGCACGTCCTTTAATACAAAGTAATAGAGCTCAAACTGATAGTGTAGAAAATGAGAAGGGTTCCGTATCACATTTAACCAAAATTCTACGAGTAGGTACATCTTGCAGTTCATTTGCCGAAGTTCAGGACTCTTGTTCGCTTTCCGAACTTGAAGATAGTTATTCATCGTCAGAAAATGAAGATAACGTTTATAAAGGCACCCAAAATAACGACTTCAGAGACCATTATAACAAGTGGGGGCTACTAACTTTAATATTCCCCAAATTGCATTAAACCAATTGAATAACTTGAAACTTAAGGAATGATGTTTTGAAATGCCTATGAAATCTTCATATCCGAATATATGAGAACGAAATCTCGTAAACTGAAGTCAAACCTATATTATTTTACTGATATAAACTGTCAGTTGGTTAGTGTGTTATTCATACATTTAAGAAATAGGTAATAAAAAACGCAGGAAAAAATTGTTTCATTTTTTTTATTATTCCCAGGAAAGTAATTAACATTTCAAGTTTGACGACACTTATTAAATAGAAATAAAAGCAAAGCTTTAAAATATTGCTACTTTTGGAAAAACTTAAATGGCTTTTTGATCCATAAATGTAAAATACGAAATATTATACAAAATCAAACATTCATTTATTTTGCCACATTGAAACATCTTATATGTAGCTAATAATCTTACAATAGAACATACAAAATTACTACACAATAGGCAACTTAAACATAACGTACGAACGACAGCAGGCAACCTTGAGTCTTAATGCTTAAAAGATAAAGTTGAAAATCCAATAAAGAAATCTGACAGATTGCAGTAGCTTGACGTGTTGTCTTCTGTACATTTCTTTAAAACTAATAGTAAGTTATCGCGTTTAAATCCGATAATGTGCGTCAATCGACACAAACCTATTTTAACCTTCCGATTTTAGGAACTTTCATATCTTTTTGAAACTTGATTTAGGTATGTATGTTGAGATTTTGTATGTTCTAATACAAAATTTCAACATAAAAAATCAAGTTCAAGAACTAGAAGTAAACAAAATCCTTTTATCACTTTTTAATTTTATAAATCCAATCTAACTGGCAATTCAAGTGGCGAAGCATTTTCTTTCTGATGTGGTGTATTTTCTAGCTCTACATTCTGGACATTGCATCGCTCTTCAATTGGCGGCTGATTATTTTCGTGCAACACTTTTGCATTCTTTGGTGAAAACTTATCAACATCCTTGTGGGGTTTACCTAAGACAAAAGTATTCTAAGTTATAGGTATGTCACGCAGATTGGTTCTTAAAATATAAACGCCTAGCTAACTTAGTTCAAATACATCCTACCTATTTGAACTATGTTAGCTAGGCGTTTATTATTTTACTATTGATCCCTAAATCAACTGTCATGGCGTACTCGAATGAATAAACATGCAGTTATACGTCGGGAAGTTATGTAGTTGTCATATAACGCAGTCACATTGATAATAAATTAATAGAAATATGTGAAAACATTAATATTTTAAAAGCGCGTAAAAAATTTGTTAGAAACTTACCTCACATTAATCAGTAAACTTGATTGCGCAATGGTTGACAACTGATGAAATAGTTTTATCACCTCAAATAACAAAGAAAATATACAATATTAACTCTGCTGTCAAAAACACAGCCATATTATATTCACGTGATATGTTATAGAATTCGTTCAAATAAGCACACCTTTAAATGACAATAACACAACTATTACATTGGATAAAAGTCATATTGTGAGCCATTAGTCGACACGAAGTCGAATACACGCCGCTACAGTTGTCATTTATATGACATGCAGTCAAATCGGCGACGTAAATATGACTACTACGCGACTATATAGGACTATATATGACTATTATACGACACTCTTAGGGCCTTAAGTTGTATAAAATGGGCCCTAATGCCGTCGAGTAAACGTCCTTATGACGTTTATACGATTATATTAAATAACATTAAGTCGCCAACAAAACTTCTACTCGACGACTTAAATGTTAGTTGGGTAGGAAGGAAGACGGCAGTTGAGCGAGGTGATGCAATGTTACACTATCAAAGATGCTGCGCCAGAGGGACATTGTTCTGGAGACCCTCCACGAAAACTCCCGACACAACAACATTTGGAGCATCGTACCCGGCACAGATCGCAACACAACTACTCAGACCCGTCTTCCGTACCGATTCACCAGATATCATGCCGGAACACGGCGAATCGCTTGGCGACAAGACTTTGTCTGGTGGGTGGTAACTTCTGCCGGCAGCCGATGTTATGGCTTATCCATCCCTATAAAGTGCGTATGTTTGTATGTCTGTCTGTATGTATGTGCCCGAAGTTGCTCAAAACCCTCACCACTATAGATAATCATATAGATCTGGATGCGCTAAGTTCAAAAAAAAAAAAAATGGCTCGGTCCTACAATTATAAAAATGGAATACAGCATGCACAAAAACTAAACTAACAATGCACTACACTTTTTTAAAAAACGTTTGTGTATAACTTAATTATTTATGTGATAATTAAATATGTACACACGACAGCACATCAAGCTACTAAAATCTGTCAAATTTCTTTATTCCATTTTCAACTTTATCGCTAAAGCTTTAGGTTCAAAGTTGATTGAGAATATTTAGGTACCAGTTTCGGGTAGCTTGACCTGCAGCTGTCGTCCGTACATAACTAAATAAATACATTTTTATTATTTCGGATATAGAAAACTCTGGATATATATAGCGTTATACTAACGACATTACGAACCCGCACTGGGTTAGGGTGGTAGATTAAGGCACCTCATCGAGAGAAGGTCTGTCCCAACAGTGGAAACATTATTGGCTTATCTATGATTGTGCAACGACATTAAAGTAGTCCCTCAGCCGTCGTTATAACCGAAATTCACTGTGAATCGGAATTGAAATTTGGTTGAAGTAACTATAAGCATGAGTGTTCTCGAGCCCTGAGTGTCGAAGGGTGATTAGTAAAATACAACATATTTTTTTGCTTATGCGATACCCAAAACACGTGTCCAGTATTTTTAAGTAAAGAATCCTTTTTTCAAATTTAAAATAACAAAATGAAAAACCACAAAGTTATGAGCTTGCTATTCTACTTTGTTGCCGCAACAAAAATATGCCCAAAGCTCCGCTCAGGCGGGCGAGCGCGGTGCGTTGACCTCTGGTGTAAGCTGCATGCGCGCGCTCGGTATCCACATTGCACCAATTTCTAAATGTAAATTTGGGAAAAATATAACATGGTGTAAAGATGATTGGAATCGATTCAGTTGCTTATTCTGAACAAACTGTATTCAGGTTTTGCATGAACAAAAAATAACCGACATAGCCCGAAGAATTGCAACACTATAGTGGCAGTGGGCTGGACACATTGCCCGTAGGACCAATGCCCGATAGGGCCGACGGGTTCTCGAGTGGCGATCACGCACCGGAAGACGAAGCGTGGGTAAGCCCCCGACAAGGTAGACCGACGACTTGGTGAAGGTCGCGGGAAACCGCTGGATGCAGGAGGCGCAGGACCGGTCATCGTGGAGAACCTTGGGGGAGGCCTATGTCCAGCAATGGCTGCAGTGGACGTCTTTCGGCTGAAATGATGATGATGATGATTAACAAAAAATAACCTTGTGTATTCCTTAATATCATTCAGATCGTGATTGATTGGCTGCACCTTCCTTGATGACCTTACCGAACCTGTTTTACAGTCCGTTCAAACGATTTAAACTTCTATTCCGTAGGCATAAGGATGGTGTTACAGGCAAAAAATTGTTTACAATACCAACTATTTACTGCAGCTGCCGTTTGACATGCTGCCAACGCAATAGAACTCAAAATCGGTTGTAGGGACTGTAGAAAAAGTTTATTTGAATTCCACCGACATAATACTAATGGACATGCCCTAGAGATGAGAATTGTAGCATTCCGAAAGAAAGAGAGGAAACGAAGTTACGTCTATCTTTATCTCTCAAAATCATCAATCATTTACGAGGAATGAGATAGTGCTAGGCCGAAAGCATATGCCATCTCTCTCACTCTTTTCAAACCAAAAAATTACATCAGATTATACGCGTACGGCATGTCCATTTGCATATGTCTGTGATCTATTCTTATTTGCAATAGAGTATAGTTTCTTTATTATTTTGCTTTTCAGAATGGCGTCTATATTTTCTAGAAATGGTATCCTATCGGGTCGTATAGAACAATATTGCGTGTTATGCGCGGAGAAATTTATGAATGAAGAAGATGCTCTTGCGCATATCATTGGTACACAGCATAAGGAGAACTTGAAGTCTTGTGGATATTTTGGGAAATATAAGGAAGATTTTATTAGAAAGGTAGGTATATTTTTATGTTTTTAAAAACGTTTCCTCAACCTAGAAATTACTAGTGTATCGTGAGACCGCGGCAGTTAAACTCGCGTACCCAAACAGCCAGACCCGCAGCAATTAATTGGGTTATATCCTAAAAAATAAGTAATTTAATGTCCATCAGATAGATTTGTAAAAAATATTGAACACGTATTTTTTTATTTTTTTTTTTCTTTGATTTAAATACTTTCGAAGATATATTGATTTGAAATGTCACATGACGTGGTGGTACATTTTGTACCACGGCGTGACGTAATTGGCCCCCACTTCGTAACATTAATAGGCTCTAACACAGTAGTTTTTGGCAATTTCGACAAAATAAAAAATACTGATCTTAATTTTTTTTTTATCTGTAAGACGGACTAATTATATTTTTGATTTTCATGCCTTGGATACATCCCTATTGTAGGTAATACAAATATTTGTCCTGTGTGAAAATGGAACCCGCGACACGCTGCGCAGCAGTAGATCACTCAGCCACTGCGCCAACCATGTCGTCGAGGTCGTATTATTCTATAAATTCCTTTTTTTTATTTTTGCCCCATACTTGACCACTTAAATATGTGTTCCGTGCGGGGATCGAAACCGCGACCCGCAGCTCAGCATTCGATCACTCTCACGCCACTGCGCCAACCGTGCCGTCGATTCAAAGTATTTTTTTTTTACAGGCTAAAGGCATATACTTCTGCGAGCTATGCAGCCTGACATTTCCAACTACCATAAAGGTTGAATTACACATAGACGACCCAATGCATATTAACGAAAAATATAAAACTTCCCCAAGGCTGACACGTATGGAGAATGATATTATAGCTTTTAACCAGTTCATCATATCTAATGATGCTTGGAACGGCTGCGTTGAAGACGCTTGTGTCCTTTGTAATGTCGAGTTTGATGATAGCTCTTCCCACAAGGTCACCAGAAAACATGTCCTCAATTTAATCAAAAGTGAAGTAATATTCGACAATGTTAAGAAGACTGTTTATAGAACGGTAAGATTGAAGATTTTATTTATATTAGACAGACAATGTGAATATTTTTGATAATTCCCTAGTGCGAAATATTTTCATACAAGTAATAAAAATTGAAATAATAACATTATGTGTCTTTCCACTATTTATAGATCGATGCTACATCCAATCAGTGCTTAACTTGCAATGTGGTCATTGGAAACGAACTAACAAGTCATTTCGAAACACTCAACCATAAAGAAGCATATAAGCTGTATGATCCCACCGTTCAAAACAATGACTCGAAAAAGACTCTGCAGACTACCGAAAATGCGTATGAAACCCAAAACGTGGTTAATGGAAATGACAATGAAAACTTAAAAAAAGTTGGTGGTATAGATGTTATTAAACAAATAAAAAAAGATACCAATAAAGATGTCAATAGAGATATTAATAGAGTTATCAATAGAGATGGCAATATAGATGTCAATAGAAATGCCAATGGAGATGTCAATGGAGATATCAATGGGGATGTCAATGGGGATGTCAAAGGGGATGTTGATAAATATGACAATAGAGTTTTCAATAGAGATGACAATAGAAATGACAATAGCGATGACAACAGCGATGACAATAGTGATGACAACAGAGATGACAATAGAGATGAAAATAGAGATGACAATAGAGACGACAATAGAGATGGCAATAGAGATGACAATAGAGATGACAATAGAGATGGCAATAGAGAAGGCAATAGAGATGACAATAGAGATGACAATAGAGATGACAATAGAGATGGCAATAGAGATGACAATAGAGGTGACAATAGAGATGACAATAGAGATGAAAATAGAGATGAAAATACAGATGATAATAGAGATGGCAATAGAGATGACAATAGAGATGACAATAGAGATGTCAATAGAGATGGCAATGGAGATGACAATCGAGATGGCAATAGAGATGACAATAGAGATGACAATAGAGATGAAAATAGAGATGATAATAGAGACGATAATAGAGATGGCAATAGAGATGACAATAGAGATGACAATAGAGATGGCAATAGAGATGACAATCGAGATGGCAATAGAGATGACAATACAGATGACAGTAGAGATGGCAATAGAGATGGCAATAGAGATGACAATAGAGATGACAATAGAGATGGCAATAGAGATGACAATAGAGATATCAATAAATTGGTGGACCATACAGGAATAGAAAGAGAAGCAACTATATCTGTTAAAAAAAACGCAATAGAACTTGACAAAATTTTCTGCGAAAATTTGCGCGCCGATAATTACATAACAGACACAATAGGAGATGGCAACAGATGGTGCCTTATATGTGACGTTAAATTACAAGTCCTTCCTGAAGACCACATTCGTGAAGTTCACCACCAAACCTTACTAAAATTCCACAAAGAGAGATTAGTAGAGAAAGTTAAGGAAGAACAATCGCGAAGGATTGTGTTACTAGAAGAGTGTTCGAAGCAGCATGGATTCGCTTATAATAGTGCCGAACGCAGTTTTTACTGCAACCCATGCAACAGAAGCTTTCCGTCTACACTTGAACAGCTACAAAACCACGTAGCAAGTAGAATTCACACTGAAAACACGAAACCAACACCCATAATTGATGTAAATATGGCACCAGTAAAGAAACTATTGGTCGATTGTGGATTTACATTTGAAATAGCTGATAGTGGTTTAGACATAATAGTAAACGATAAATATTGGATCAACTCTTATGGCTTCTTCTTGACTGAAAAAATGGAAGACAAAATCCTCTGTCATGGGTGCGGTTTTGGTTTTTCCACTGATTTTCTTGATCACGTTCTAATGCACGACAACCACCTTTCTACGATAGACAGTAGCCTTGTGATAGTTTCATTTGAAAATGAATTCATTAGAGAGGTAGGTTACATAATATTTTTTTTTAATTTATCCATACTAATATTATAAATGCGAAAGTATCTCTGTCTGTCGTCCGGCTTTCACGCCAAAACTACTGAACCGATTGTAATAAAATTTGGTACACAGATAGTCTAGAGCCTGAGAAAGGACATAGGCTATATAACATCCCGCTATGACCAATAGGAGCAGAGCAGTAACAAAAAATAATGCGAAAACGGGGCAAACGCATACGTACACATAATGCTCCCATTATTTTAACAGGCGCCTATTTTATATCAACCAAGATCGTTTTAATTTTTTTCGAAATGGATTATGCATTTGAAATGAACCACGGCTTTGAAATTTGGCATAAATATTGTTTATTGTAAGCCGCATCTTTGCTATCAGAGTGCACTGACTAAAACATCTTTACTAATATTATAAACGGGAAAGTGGGCTTGTTTGTATGTCTGTTCCGCTTTTACGCCATACTGAACCGATTGCTTTGAAATTTTGCAGACGTAAAATTAGAAGTCCAGATTAAATAATATGGTACATTTTCTCCCGGAAAAATTTGATATTCCCGAGGGAAACCTAAGAAGTGCGATATAACCGAACTCCACGCGGGCGTAGCCGCGGGCGAGAAGCTAGTTTTTTTATAAATTATATTCTACGCTTGACCGCAATCCCGCTTGATATTGGTAAGCGGTGACGCAATCGTTGATTGTAAAGCACACTAGTTTATTAAGAGCCTATTCACTCTAGCCTTGAAGACACTCATATTGTAGTACGACGGAAACACCGCCGCTGGCAAATTGTTCCATGCCCTCGATGTATGCAGTATAAAGGAGGAGGCGAAACGCTTCGTCCGGATCGTAGTGGTGTTAAAAACGTAAGGGTGGAAACTAGCCGTACGACGGATCGTCCGATGGTGGAACGGAGATGGGGGAATTAAATCATGCAATTCCCTCGCACACTCCCCAAAATACATCCTAAAGAACACCGGCTGGCTACTCTACGCCTGTGCCTAGGCTTTGGAGACCGTCTCGAGTTAAATCAGGGTCACCGATCAGCCTCTTTGCCCGCCTCTCCACTGAATCCAAAGTGGCCAGGTGACACTTAGCAGCACCAGCCCAAATGTGGCTGCAGTAGTCCACACACGAACAGACCTGTGCTTTGTACATCATTAGAAGCTCCCCTGGTGTGAAGTACCTTTGCGATAACGCCAAGTTTCCTGGCAGCCACCTTGGTCTTTGGACTCAATGAACCGCTCAAAGTTTAGGTTCGAGGAAATCGCAACTCCCAAAAGCTGAAGGCAGTTATTTTATTTACAACTAGCTTTCCGCCCGCGGCTTCGCCCGCGTGGAATTCGATTATATCGCGCATTTATAGATTTCCCTCGAGAATACCAAATCTTTCAATAAAAGGTAGCCTATGTTCTTTCTCAGGGTCTAAAGATTGTATGTGCCAAATTTCATCAAAATCGGTTCAGAAGTTTAAGCGGGAAAGCGTAACAGACAGACAGAGTTACTTTCGCATTTATAATATTAGTATGGATATGGATTAGTATGGATGGATGATAACAAAGTAATAGCACTAAATCAAAAGACTGTCACCAGTCTCTTGGGTACATTACCAGTGGAAAGCGATGTGGCTGATTATTTCGGCACTAAGTACAATATGTAAAGAAAATTCCGCCCGACCCATAAGGATAATAAAGGTTAGGCAAACAGATGACACCAGTGCCAGTGCCAGTGGCAGTGGGCAGGGCACATTGCTCGTAGAACCGATGGCCGATGGGGCAATAAGGTTCTGGAGTGGCGGCCACGTACTGGAAGACGCAGCGTAGGGAGGCCCACAACAAGGTGGACCGATGACCTGGTGAAGGTCGCGGGAAGCCGATGGATGCGGGCAGCACAAGACCGGTCATCGTGGAAAGCCTTGGGGGAGGCCTTTGTCCAGCAGTGGACATCTATAGGCTGAGGAAGGAAACAGATGACATAGTCATACCTAGTGGTTACAATACCAGCCTCTCAAGTATGAGTGTGCGGGTTCAATTCTAGGTCAGGTAAGTATCAATGTAACTTTTCTAAGTTGTATGTACTTTTAGGTATATCTTGGACACCAATGACTGATTAAAAAGGTGAAGGAAAACATCTTGAGGAAACCTGGACTTTAAGTCTGAAACCGCCAACCCTCATTGAGCAAGCGTGGTGATTACGCTCAATCCTTCTCTGTATGAGAGGAGACCTGTGCCCAGCAGTGGGACGATAAAAGGTTGATTATGACATAATCATCATAGTAACAATACTAATGAATTTTTAAATAAGTTGTTTTTTAGGTTTGGTATTTTAGTGTTGGCTTGTAAATTGTAATTGTGCTGTATTTGGGTAATCTTCAAAACTAGTGATGGGGTTCTGAAACTATATAAGTAAATAGAAAATAAATAAACTAATAAATAAATCTGACTATGGTCGGACTCTTTCTGTCTTTGACCAGTGTGTGTTGCCAATGGAGCAAATTTGCTCCATGGTGTAGCCAGTGATGACTTACGGAACTGAAATGTGGTCGCTCACAATGAGCCTCATACGCAGGCTCAGAGTCACACAAAGGACAATGGAAAGAGCTATGCTCGGAGTTTCTTTGCGTGATCGAATTCGAAATGAGGAGATCCGCAGAAGAACCAAAGTTACCGACATAGCTCTTCGAGTCGGTAAAATTAAGTGGCAGTGGCCAGGTCACATTGCTCGTAGAACCGATGGCCGGTGGGGCAGTAAGATTCTGGAATGGCGGCCATGTACCGGAAGACGCTGCGTAGGGAGGCTCCCAACAAGGTGGACCGATGACACGAAGACCGGTCATCGTGGAAAGCCTTGGGGGAGGCCTTTGTCCAGCAGTGGACATCTATAGGCTGAAGAAGAAGAGAAATAAATCTGACAGATTATAGCAACTTAATCTGCCGTCGTCTGCACAAAATGCAGGGATATTTCAAGCAAAGCAATTTTTTTTCAGATTGCTGGTGAATTTTATCATTGTGGATACTGCAACTGTACGGTGGATAATTGGGATGAATTATTGGCTCACATAATGACAATGAAACATAAAAGTGCAAAGTTATGGGCAGAACAAAAACTCCACGAACACCGACCGAACCCTGCGTTCCGGTTTGTTCAAACGGAATTCGCAAATTTTTTGCGCTTCTTTATCCATAATTACGTCAAGCGGAATCTTTGCTCGAAGTCTGTTTCTCGATCATAGAGGAGGCCATTTTTTGTATAAGTTTATAAGCATGGGCCCCCAGAGGAGCAGGGGGAGAGCTGCCCTTCTCTGGAAATCTCGCAGAACATGTTTGAACTCCCCTAATTACTAAACTAAGTATAAACGAGGTCTAATCTTTTAAATAAACCACGCGGTGGACGCTCCCCTCCACTCCCCGTAGGCCAGAAGCTGGTTATGCCCATGTTTATAAGTATGTTTTCGCTCCTCTGGCTCAAAAATTCCATTGTAGTGTACCTGTGCGAGGAAAAACAATTCACCTCTAGGGGCAAAAAGTTTATTTTTGTCTTTTACCTAAAAGCCTGCATAAACGAAATAGTACATTGTTATACGAGGGGTAAAATAACCTATTATAAACGAGGTAGTACAGTTATATACAATAATGCCTTCAGGGTTAGTCTGCTATTACAATAGTGTGCGAATGGTCGATCAGTTATCTCATAATGATCGAGTTTCGTAACCTACTAACAAAATGCCGTAATAGGGTATTTGACTAAAAAAACTAATTAGTCCGTCAGTCAGATTTCCAATAAATACTAGACACGTATTTTTTCCTTTTTCATATAAACAAAAAATGAAGACGTCACAGCGCGTTGAAAACTCTTGTGACGTCACTGCACGCTACACTTTTTAGCGGCCAGTGACGTCACCAGCCACCACTCCCTAATCTTCGATACCTTTTATATTTGTCAATTTTTATTGATTTGAAAAATAAAATATACGTATCCAATATTTTTCTATAATCTGAATGACTGACTAAATAGAATATTTTTTTTTTAACCAGGAAACATCCCTATTGTGACTTTCCCGCGGTCATCAAACACTGACACTCCACTCAATATTAAAAAATGTTCTAATTGACTAAAGGTTTTTAGAAAAGCATTTCTAGTAACGGGTTTTATACGGCAATGTCATTCTATTACCATTCTATTACGAGACGACTGAGATAATTGATCGATCATTATGAATTTAGCAGATTATGAACTTTTAAGCATAATGACAATGGAATTGTGTTGGCATGACAAATTTATAAAAGAATTGACTAGGGCCCCAGTTGCTGGTAAGGTGCCGTGGTGACTGCTACGTTTCTACAGTGCGTCGGCCATGTTTGCTGACGCTCGTGCTGACAACTTTGACGCGATATGGCGATAAATCTGCCTCGTTATTTGGCAGGCTGCGTGACAGTCCTAACATCATTCTGCACTCGATAGCTGCTCGGGCAGATAGTGTGCTTGTATGGGCGTTAGCTGACCGGTCAAAATCTGTTTTAGTTATTAAGAGGGGACTCTGTTGGCGCTTTCCCTATACTATACGCATACCGCTGTTATCTTCGTGGATAAAGCTTTTAGAGGATTTTTTTTTGTTCAACAATTATACGTGCCCCTATCATTTAATTTTGTCCAAAACTTAATAAAAGAAATGATGTTTCAAAATCCCGAAAAATTACTGCGATGTTCAGACGGTTATTAGACAAATGTGATAAGTTTTTGACAAAAAAGAAAATAATAGAAGCATAGGTATATTTTCCTCTAAATTTTGATATGATCTGTCGTGTTTTGAAAAAGAAAACAGCGGAATTAGAAACGTCTTTTGGTCAACGTTTTTGTAGGTAACATCAGCCTAACCTGCTACTGTCCCTATCGTATTACGTTTTCTATTTTTCAAATTCCTCGGCACTAGAATCCCCTCTTAATTTCTAACATAGGCTATGAACCGCATGTACTCACAATATATAATTGTATACACAATTAAATTAAATTATGTGCCGTGTGTTATGTGCCTAGCTACTTTTCAATACGACTGCCAGAAATTTAAATGATCTAATACAATAATTACTTAAATAAATGACGGTTACCAATTAGAATAAAATAGAATTTGCAATTAGAGAAGAATTCAAAATATTTCGTGATGATGTTTTTTTTTTTTAATCTTCTGTAGCCTCACGTAACGCGCGCATTGCTAGGAACAGATCGCTGGTTTAGTTCCATTTACAAAATACAAAGTTCTTTTTTTATAAAACAGTTGTCGATTATTCTATTTACGAATAAAATCTTTTCGTTTTCGTAGACTTTTAGATATCAGACGAAATAAAAAATAAAAAAAACTTTTTCCTTATTATGTAAAGCACGTGATGTCTCCCTGTAGGGCGTAAGGCCTTTAATCTCCTTCCACTTCTCGCTGTCTATAACTTCCCCTATGCTATTTTTTCCTTGCTCTGGTACGCCACAATGACGGTATTTTGAACGACCTCTATTGTATGTATTTTATTTTTTGGACAATAAGGGTGATATCGACTTTTTCACCCTTCTTGCTTATAAGTTGGTGTATAAAAACATTGTTAAATATCGATCTAATTATTATTTTTAATTAATTGACAACCTAAGTGGGCCTAAAATTTCGTTTATTTTTTTAATTTGTCTTTAGTGGACTCTTGATGAATTGTGGACTCTTGTGGAATTTTGATTTTTATAGCTTCGCTGATATAATTACACAAACGTGTATATTATGTGTAAGGTAGCATTGCTTTTATCAATGAATATAAACTCTTTTTTTAAATTGTATTTTTTTTTAAATCTTCCTTGTATTGTTCGTCATTGAATGAATATATAATAAAGTAAAGAAAACCCCGTCCGACCCATATGGATAATAAAGGTTAGTTAAACAAACGACTAAATAAAATATAAAATACATAATCATCATAGTATCTAACAATACTAATGAATTTTGAAATAATCTTTTTTCCGCGAATTTCAACTTCCCCTAAATTTGGTAATTTTTAAAAAAGTGACAACACCATTTTCGACGGTATTATTAACAGCGATGCGACCGCGTACCCTGCCCCCCTTCGCCCGCGCATGTATTGCCTACCGCACATGTATTAAGTTACCTTCTTTTGCGAAATAATATTTATTTTTAAGGGGATTTTTTTAAGCTTAGCCCGGCTTTGTAGGCATTAGTAGAATCAGTTATCGATACATAATACCTTCACGGATCGGACAGGGTTTTCTTTACATATTGTATGTGACTGTGTGAATGATGTTGTCGTTAGAAAGGGGGTGTCACTGAGATGAAGACTAAGGTGCGTATTCCAGAAGGAAACTCAAGTATTGATCTCTGCTTAAGCATTACTTAAAACTAGTTTCAACCAATCAAATGGCTTGAAACGAGACATAAGTAGAGCTTGAGTTTTGAGTGACGTTCTGTAATACGGACCTAAGACTCGTACGTCTCGCGAGATTCAATGGCATGCCGCGGCAACCCGTGGACAACAAACTAAACTAATTTTAAGTTAAGTGCATCTCTTTCTTTCTATAATTAAGAACAGGATAGAAATTAACATTTCAGTTGAATCCTGTCAAATTAATATAATCCATAGACATTTTTTTTTTTTTGGTACATTTCGGTCCGTTCGGGCGAATGGAAAAGGCAAAGGCATAGTACGCCATACAGCCAAGTCTTCAGTAATTTTTTTTCTTCATTAAATATCTATCCTAACTTATGCTAATTTATCCTAACTTATCCTAGCATAACTTAACCTAAACTAATTCCTTTCGTTTTACGCGTTTGGACGATAAGGAGCGGTTTAGCGTAAAGACATGATGAGGCCACTATGCTACAATATTTCACTGTTCTTTTTGAATTATTGACTGAATGCACTTTTTACTACATAAATCACGCGTTTTTATATTCCCGCCAAAAAAAAAAAAAAACTAATCCATAGACAGTTTAGAACTTTAGACGCGATTATAAATATGGCGGCCAAAAATACATCAATTTACGGACTAGTTTGACAGATCTAATCTAACATATTGTATTCTGTCCTTTTATTAATCCATACTAATATTATAAATGCGAAAGTAATTCTTTCTGTCTATCTGTCTGTCTGTCTGTCTGTCTGTCTGTGTGTCAGTCTGTTACGCTTTCCCCGCTTAAAACTCTCAACCGATTTTGATGAAATTTGGCACAGACAATCTTTAGACCCTGAGAAAGAACATAGGCTACCTTTTATCCCGGAAAATTTTGATGTTCCCGAGAGAAAACTAAAAAGCGCGATATAACCAAACTCCACGCGGGCGAAGCCGCGGGCGGAAAGCTAGTGAAATATAAAGAGAAAGATGCATTGAACTTAAATTTAGTTTGTGAACAAGGGAATCACTGGGCCATTGCCCGCCTATTTTACATGTTTTTCTCACTTGTATGTTTGCTTGCTTGCTTGCTTGTTTGTTTATTTTTTCGTGTCTAAATTTTTCGACTCGGAGTGAGCGGCTCATTATTGTAAAATGTCCCACCGTTTTCAATACGTTCGTTCGTTTGTTTCATTTTTTAAAAAAGAATATCGAACTGAAAAGTTGAAAATTAATATAGTTTAAAAAACTAAAAAAGCATGCATCAAAAAGCAAGCACTTTTTTTTAAAAATTATTTTTAACTTTTTAGTTTGATATTCTTTAAAAGCATGTTTTTTATTTAGTTTTTTAAACTATATTTATATTAGTTTTTTTACTAGTTTTTCTCATTTACACTACCGCAGTCAACGTGTCAATGTGTTTGACATCTATATGATGGTATTGAAACAAAGTAAAATGAATTCTAAACTCATTTAAATAATATTCAAAATAACTTGATTAGTATTAAAATCCTTTGCCATGAGACGCCATGCCATACCGGTAGTGGGCCCAGTCCAAAAAGGAAGTAACCACGCTAATTCAGCTCCTGTTCAGTTTTTGTCCATAGAAAACATCGTTTTAGTATGGAAATATGTTCGTATCTCAACTTTAATTAGGTAATATAATAGCAACTCTGCTTATTGCAGTCCACTGCTAACATTATAGGCCACTCCTAGACCTCTGCCCTCCGCATCCAGTTTGTCCCAGTTCCAACTTCGGGTGGTCGGTCCTGGCTGCTGTGTAGCTGGGAGACGCCATTTCATAAATTGATAAAAGCTGTTGAACAACATGTTGCTAAATTTTATTGACAGGCGTTTCGGGGTTGTTTGGAGACAAGTTATTCAAGAACACGACCCTATTAAATCCAGTCCGCACCAGGTGTCACCTTTTTTGGGGTGACACCCACCCAGTCTCTAAAAGACCTAAATCGCTAGCACAAAAATTTATTTTTCAGGGATTCCTCCACTAGCACTAGGTCAGCTCTATTTTTAAATCGAGGATACCCGCAAAAGAACCTGAAGCTGTCGTGAGGGATTCTCCGTCCCATACTCGTGATCTTTGACGTCTCAGTTGCAACATTTCTCATTTGTTTCGTGAAGTTTGTTGTGTTTGGTTGGCATGAATTGTTAAACGTGTATTCTGTAATGACAGATAGTAAAAAGAAAAAAAATATTTTAGAAACATAACACAAGACTTAATTAAAACTCTTTCCATAAACTAAGCTACCTTTAAATATTATTTTCACATAAATTAGAAAGTAGTTACTGGAACAGTACAGCTGAAAGAAAACTAATAAATATTTTCTGTTGAGACGAGTTCCTATAAAAACAATCGTATCTTCTATCGTCAAGAGCAAGGCGTCAAGGCGTCAAGGTGCAGCTGTCAAAGTCAAGGCGTCAACGTGAAGGCGTCAAGGTTAAGGCGTCAAGGTCAAGGCGTTAAGGTGAAGACGTCATGGTCAAGGCGTCAAGGTCAAGACTTCAGGGTCAAGATGTCAAGGTAAAAGCGTCAAGGCGTCAAGGAAAAGGCGTAAAAGTCAAGGCATCAAGGTAAAGACGCCCCGACAGGCGTCTAGCCGTCAAAATAAAGGCGTCATAGCGCCAAGGTCATGGAGTCAGGGTGTGAAGCCATCAAAGTAAAGGCGTCAAGGCGTCATAGCGTCAAGGCGTGAAGGTCAAGGTGTCATGGACAAGGCATCAAGGCTTCAAAGTCAAGGCATGAAGGCGTCAAGGTCAAGGCGTCAAGCCGTCAAAATAAAGGCGTCAAAGCGTCAAGGCGTCATAGTCAAGGCGTCTCAGCGCCAAGGCGTCAAGGCGAAGGCATCAAGGTCAAACCGTCAAGGTCAAGGCGTCAATGTCAAGGCAACAGCCACTCAAGTATGAGTGTGCGGGTTCAATTTCAGATCAGGCAAGTACCAATGTAACTTTTCTAAGTTATATGTTGTACTTTCTAAGTATATCTTGGACACCAATGACTGATTACAAAGTGAAGAAAAACATCTTGAGGAAACCTGAACTTTAAGTCGGAAATCGCCAACCCGCATTAAGTAAGCGTGATGATTAAGCTCAATCCTTCTCTGTATAATAGAAGACCTGTACCCAGCAGTGGAACGATTATAAAGGTTGATGATGATAATGATGATTGACCCCTGGTATTGCCTTGGCCTGCACAATTAGTAGACTTCAACCCCATCGAGCATCATGGGACATGCTCCAGAGACGTGTTTTAAAGGACTTGGATGGAGTGGCAACAACCCAGCAACTGATGGACCTATTATAATTTCATTGGAAGCAATTGCCGCAGGACCTCTTTATTGGCGTTTTCTCCATACAAACGTATTCCGCTGTTTTCTCCGTGGATAACGCTTGATAGCAATGATTTGTTTTCTATAATTTCACACCTTGATTATGCGCGCCCCTATTATTTGATTTTTTCGAAAACTTTATTAATAAAAGAAATATGATGTTTCAAAATCCCAAAAATAACTCATTTTTACCGCGATGTTCAGACGACTATTACACAAATAAGTTTAGACAAATTATATAGATAAGTTTTTGACAAAAAAGAAAATAATAGAGGCTTAGGTATATTCATCCTCTAAATTTTGATATAAAAATAGTAATTAAAAAAGAGATCCGTCCAGACCGCTAGGGATGCTCAACACAGTCTATCAAGCAGAGTGTGTGGGCATAACTCTGGCGGCCCTAGCCATAAAAGCTAGAGGAGTTGCGGACACGCGTGTTCGCATACTCACTGACAATGCTTCCGTCCTCCAATCCCTAAAGCAGGGATGCATCACATCAAGTCTTATACTTGAGTGCCACGATGCATTGGAACGGATAACCGTACCAAACCGCAACACTATGACACTACAGTGGATAAAGGGTCACAGCGGCTCACTGGGCAATGACGCAGCTGACGAGCTGGCTAGAAGGGCATCCAGCACGTTGGTCAGCGGACCGGAGCCCATTGTGCCTATCCCCTTTATTCAAATACGCAGATGGCTACAAAAGCATACCTACGAACAAGCGGAGATCTGGTGGTCCTCGTCACCGGGCTGCAGGCAGTCCAGGGAGGCCATGCCATCCCTGGATGACAGGTTAACCAAAAGATTGCTGCGCCTGGATAGGAGGAACCTACGATTGATGACGGGGATCATCACGGGCCACTGCTCGCTGAATAAGCATCTCCACACAATAGGCATAACAGACAGCCCTCTGTGCAGAGCCTGCATAGAGGCTGACAAGACAGTTGCGCATGTACTCTTCGAGTGTACAGGCGTTACCCAAATCAGAAACGAAACCATAGGAGCACCAAGATCTTACACAGATGTTCTCAACAGGCTAGGAGACCTGATGGGCTTCTGGAGGGAGGTGGGCTGGTTGGAATAACCGCCAAAGGCCGCCATGGTCCACGCACAATGGTCCGCTGGAGGGACTGAGTGCGGAAACCAAACCAATAACATAGAACATAGAACAAGAGATCCGTCGTGTTTTGAAAAAGAAAACAGCGGAATACGAAACATCTTTTGGTCAACGTTTTTGTAGGTGGTTGCAACTGTCCTTTTCGCACTTTACAGGGAAAGTTTGAAAACGGCGCGACGGCAATAGTTTCTTCAAATACCTATTTCTCAAATTCTTCGGCACTAGAGTCCACTCTTAACAGTCTCATCGATTCTGTTAATATCGGTGCCAGCAAATACTCAATAACAGAGGAGGACATTGTAATAATTTATGCAATTTATGTAGGTACCGACGACAGCCTGCACATCAAGCTACTACAATCTTTAGATTTTTTTGTTACATTTTCAACTTTATCTATAAAACATTAAGGGTTATGGTTGATTGGGCATTTTTGACAGGTAGATTGACCTGCTGTCGTCCGTACAACCATTTAATTTTAGTTGATGAGGCACCTTACTTTGTACTACGCGCTACGTACATACAGTTCTTACTCGGAATTATTGTTAACTAGCGGCCGCCAGCGACTTCGTTCGCGTGGAGTTAGTTATGCTCCGCTCCTATTGGCCGCAGGAGTATGTTATATAGCGTAAAGCCTGCCTGGATTAATAGGCTATCTAACGCAAGAAGAATTTTTCAAATCCGACCAGTAGTTTCTGTGATTAGCGCTTTCAAACAAACAAACTCTTCAGGTTTATAAATATATTAATACAGAGTATAGATTAAGATTACCTATTCCTAATATTCCTCGATGATAGTAGCCCATAACACTCGCTGCCGACAGAAGTTACCACCCACCAGACAAAGTCTTGCCGCCAAGCGATTCGTCGTGTTCCGGCATGATGTTTGGTGAAGCCGTACGGAGGACGGGTCTGAACAGTTGTGTTGCGATGTATGCCGGGTACGATGCGCCAAATGTTGTTGTGTCGGGAGTTTGGCCGTGGAGGTCCCCCTCTGGCGCAGCATCGTTGGTCGTGTTGTTGGGTTTAACATTGCATCACCTCGCTCAACTGCCATCTTCCTTCCTATTTACTCATTTTTTTTTTAAGATTAAGCAGGCTTAATAAACTAGCGCGTTTTACCATCAACTATTGCATCTCTGCTTACCATCAGGCGGGATTACGGTCAAGCAGTAGTTTATAATATATATATATATATATATAAAAGAATTAAATTGTTGTTTCATATCAATAAAGCATTAAAATATGTAGTATTCTGTAATCTGTGAAATTATACAAATAAGAAAATACCACAGGAAAATAGTAAGGATTTGACGCGAAAACACATTTTAAAATTGAAATTGGTTTGTGTTGCTTATACTTTTTTGATGTGTAGGTGTAGGTATATTTTATGTCGATATTACTTATTAGGGCATTAAAACTTATGCGGGTGAATCAGCGGGATGTAGCTAGTTAAACATTAAGTCGTGTCACGCACACACAGCATTACACACGATGACACGACTCGTGTGTAGTGCTGTTCGCGACATTGAACAATACCCGCATGATGTGATCTATATTTTAAATAAATCCTTATCATCACTGGTGGCCTAAATATCTGTAAGTAAGTACCTAGAAAATGTTGACTGGATAACAACACTATGACATGTTAAAACCTTCACTAAACGCGATAGCGCTATTCATTCTGGGAGTCTTTTTTTGTTTGGGATGGGAAATCATCAAATGACCTTTGCGCCGCTCTGGGTGGAGCGGAATTCAGACTTTTACTGACTAAAACCTGCCCGTGTTCCTTCACTTGCCCGTAGGCCAGCCCCACAGTTTCTTTTTTAACCAACCCGTAACCGTGATACAGATCCTGGGGACCTAGTCAGCTATTGTATGCCCTAAGGGCGGGACATAGCTGATCCATGTAATTATTTAAGACCTGTATTATGTCCGCAACAAAGAAAGATTTAATTTGATTTATTTTTTTATAGGAGATGTTTCAGAAATGTATGGAGCCTGGGCCAGCACATTGTACACTTAATGCTAGGTATAGTTACGCTATAGTTAACTGTTTTTAATATTAATTTCCTATATTTTGGCTTAGTTTTTATACAGATTCAATTTAATTCGGCCAAGGAGTGCAACACAACTACTAATAAATATGGTGGTCAGCAATAAGCGAAATAAGATTTTGACAGAGACATTATATTGACGTGTCATGTCTAAGGCTATCGTATCTATATTATCTACCATATCATCATCATCATCCCAGCGTTAATCCCAGTCGCATCTGAAGCCTTTTCAGCTTTAGAGTCCGGGGTCCGCTTTACCAGTCCAACTGCTGATATGGCTAAACTTCGACATTTTCCGTGAAGCGACTGCCGTCTGACCTCCACAACCCGAAGGCGACATCGAAGCATTGCAGTTAGACCAATTGTTGGACTTTTGAGGGCTCCAACAGCCCGTAACGACTGCCACTAGATGTTCGTGTGGCAACCGGAACCAACGGCTTAACGTGCTTTCCGAGGCACGACCAGACCAGTGCAAATATTCATATTCATGCATACAAATACTTGCACTGTGCGGGGATCGAACCCGCGCCACCTTGGGCAGCGGCCGCGTCTGCTACCGCTACGCCACGGAGGCTGTCTATTATCTACCATATGACTGCGAAAAAAAAACAAAACATGAATTCCGAACATACGGCCCATTATTTAATGGGCCGCAGGGGCGTGCACAGAGATTTTGTGGAGGGTATGCACTACCCAAATATCTGTGCTTATACAAGTGCCACTAGATGTTCGTATGGCAACCGCGACCAACGGCTTAACGTGCTTTCCGAGGCACGACCAGACCAGTGCAAATATTCATATTCATGCATACAAATATTTGCACTGCGCGAGGATCGAACCCGCGCCTCCTTGCGCATCGGCCGCGTTCGCTACCGCTACCCCATGGAGGCTGTCAAAATACAATGAAATGTTATTATTAACGCAACTGTAAATAAGTAATAATTTATTTCTCAAAAAACTGAAACAAATATTTTACTATCCATAAATTACATCAACACGCCTATCTTTTTTAAATAACTCTATAAAAATTAAATATGTAGGTATAAGATCATTTTAAAATCGCTAAAAGTTCTTTTTCAATAGAAATATAGACAAATCTGGGAGTCTAACCCTATGTATTTCATAAATATACGTGATGCGCTACTCATTGGAATCATAACTATTAAATTTTGCTAATTTGTAAACTTCAGGAAAATTATTACAATATAAAGTATAAGTATTGAAATTCATAGCAAGTAGGTTAAAAAACTTAAGGTCTTTTAAGTTTTTATAACAACGAATTGTCAATACCGCGTTTTAAAATAATATAGGTACCTACACGGGAAACAAAATAATAAAAATTCACCGTTTTAAATTTATCTAAATATACATCACAAGTACAAATCTTTCCTAAAACAATCAATATATTTATGTTACCAAATACACCAATAACCAAACAACATAAGCTGATAAAATAAAAAGGTATTTTCACAAACAACAATTGTGCTAGTTTTGTCAACTTCTTGATTCGGCCGCGTAAAATGAAGCACTGCTTATCTGGGCTAATAAACTAGGGTTGTAACGGAGGCTTGTTAGCGGAGGCGGAGGCGGATGCGGAGGCGACGCGTCTCACCTCCGCGGATGCGGAGGTTAACGGAGGCGGAGGCGGAGGTGAAAATACATATAGAAAAAAATTAAATTTATGGTTAATTAAAACAAAATTTTTATTTTAAATACGTACATTAATAGTAGTGTACTTGGTAAAAAAATATTACCTTCTTGTAATGAAAATTAAGGAGAAACAAATTGTGTTTGCCGCATTCCCGCCTCGCACTAGTTGATTTTTGACCATTTCGCGCTCAAACGCGGCCGGACGATTATCGAGCGTCGCAGCTTGCGCGTTATTTATTTTATAAATACGTAAATAAACCTCCGTTATAACTCCGCATAAAATTGTGCGGAGGCGGAGGCGGAAGCGAAGATACGATTTCTTGCGGAACTTCCGCAGTAACGGAAGCGGAGGCGAAGCTCCGTTACAACCCTATAATAAACCGAATGAAATTACAAGACAACACACGAAAAGTTTACACATACAATCAAATAATTTTATTCACACACGCGAATCAGAGACACCTCAGAGAAGCACATTTCGATTCTGCTTACGGCCGCCACGCGAATGTGGCGCGGTCGTCGCAGCAAACAGAGTTGCGCGTAGTTTAGTTTGCACTAGCCCCAATAGATGGCAGTGTTATCAATAACTGATTAAAGAAGTCTTTAAGTTTGTAGTATATAAATTATTTTATTGTACTATATTATAAATTATTATATATTTTTTTTTGAAAATTATTAGGGTATGCAGTGCTTATCTGCCTCTATGGAGCGCACGCGCCTGATGGGCCGTATGTTCGGAATTCATGTTTTGTTCCACACAATCAGCCCAAATCAACACTCGGCACGAACACAACGGGAAAATAGAACTGTCAAAGTCGCCAATCAAACGTCATAAAAAGTGTCATGGCTACCTTAATGAAGGGTTATCTCACTAAAAAACGTTTCAAAAAATTAATAAGTAATATTTGTATTTTTATTCAAATTAATTTAGTTGTATTTTTATGAAAATCTTCTATTTTTTCCCTTTTTAGCTATACAGTGTGTTAAGAAAACCCTGTCCGACCCGTAAGGATAGTAAAGGTTAGGTAAACACATGACCAAATAACATATGAAATTTTACATAATCATCATAGTAACAATACTAGTGAATTTTAAAATGATCTTTTTTTTCCCGCTAATTAATTCCAACTTCCCCAAAGTTTGGTATTTTTTAAAAAGTGACAACATTATTTTTGGCGGTATAATTCTGAGCGAATAGCGATGCGACCGCGTGCCGCGTCCCCTGCCCCTCTTCGCCCGAGCCTGGATGGCCGCGACGCATGTTTTAAGTTACCTCTTTTTGCGAAATAATATTTATTTTTTTAGGATTTTTTGTTTGAAGTTTAGCCCGGCTTTGTATGCATTAGTAGAATCAGTTATCGATACCTAACAATACCTTCACGGATCAGACAGGGTTTTCTTTACATATTGTATAGTGTACATAGGGGTGGCCCAAAATAAAACATCTCCTTTTTCATTCTAACACGATTATTCCTTGAAGCGACTGCCGTCTGGCCTCCACAACACGAAGGCGATATCGAAGCATTGCAGTTAGACTAAGAAGAAATAGAATTGTCTAACACATTATTATAGATGTTTGTTTCGACGACGCGCTATTCTCAGGAACTACTGCCGGATTTGAAAAATTCTTTTTGCGTTGGATAGCCCATTAGTTTAGGAAGGCACTGCGACCAATAGGAGCGGAGCATACCTAACACAAATTTAAAATGTACCTACGCTGTATATTTTGGGGTTAAAATAAAATGTTCAAATAACTAACTCCACGCGAAGTCGCGGGCGGACGCTAGTCTGAAAAGAAAATCGACACGGTTGGTGCAGTGGCTGAGCAATCGACTGTTGCGCTGCGTGTCGTGAATTCGATTCCCGCACGGCACAAATATTTGTATGGCCTACTGGTAGTTGTTCCGGGTCTGGTTGTTTGTGTATGGGAATTTAAATGTTTGTAAACGCACCATGATACAGGAGTGGTTCCTAGTGGGGCAACTTTTTAATAAAAAAATAAAAAAAATGGTTTTACAGTCACCCTTGAGAATGAATCTTTACCAGCAACGGTATGATGTGACCCTAGGTCATGAAATATTTCTCACGCGTAAATATACGTACCTATTACATACTTATTTCTACTCAACATCCATAAATATAGAAATTTCAGTATGTAAAGTAAATACGGAAATTAACGGTGACGCTAACAGGCAAACGTACTACTACGTAGTTTCTGTAATCTGTGGTACTACATACGTATTCCAATCTAGTGACTTTTCTCTAACATTTCCTGTGTGCATTACCCGCGCCACGCCTCCATTTACGTCATACGTAAAATAGCAAACGCTGTAAATACTGAAGTCAAAATCACTACCGGGTATTCTTAATTTAAATTTTATAAAAGAAGTCAAAGTTCAAAATTAGAATTGAATTATAAAAAAAAATCTTTTTTTTTTTAATAAAAGAAGGTTGCATAACATTAGTTCCCACGCACGTTCACGCACAAACATCGTCTCTACGTATACTACATTTCTTCGGCCAGTGCTCCAAAATCGTGCGGACGCTGCGCGCGTTTGGCTGTCCGATAGTATCCCGCGCGAATTCTCGTTACATAATAAAAAATAATACGCGCTGGTTGGTTACGCTCGTGTTCAGTGATTTTGTGTTTTGTTATTAATTTTTATTAGTTTGACATTTATTTGGTGAGTACATTTTATATTTTGCTAGATTATAAAAAAATTGTTTTTTTCATCCAGTAATGGAAGGAAGACTTAAGGTGTAAATTTTATACAATCATTTAATATTACCCATCTGTCTGTTGAGTAGACACAACTTTACATAAAGCCCCTATTAAAAAATCTGCTTTGCATTCGTATTTTGTCAAAAATAAAAAACCGGAAAAATTTTGGAGGGAAACTCGAATGAATCTTCAATGTCAATTTAATATCCTCGTGTTTTGTTTTCATCATACTTAATTGTATTAAGTCAAAATATTCATATTGTAAAATTTTACATTAAATTCAATGTTATCAAGGAATTATTATATATAATTAGGTATATGTCTTCTCAAATCACATCTGACATTGGCAGAATTGTTGATATCGGCGGCATTACCATAGACAAAAAAAAAAATGATTTAATAAATGACCTAATACTATGGTTAATGTTACATAGATAATCTCTAAAATCGACGCAATGCGGTTAAAAATATTTTTCTAGCCAAGTGTCATTTAGTGTACTTCAGTTTTCTTTTTTCTGAATTATCAAACATTGCCAATTGCTGTGAAAAATTGGCAGCAACGCAAAATCGTTTCTAGGTAGGTACTTTTAAAACTCGTTGTTATTTTTCTGACAAATTTTCAGATTACTTGTTTTAGGTTTTATTGGTCAGCGGGTCGTCATATGTTTTGTTTTTTTTTTCTTTTAAAATTAATATTGTGGTCTATTGAAGGAAAAGTAACATGTACTTCACCAAAGGTTCTCGACAAAAGACAATCACTGTCAAAACGCTTCGCAGTTTTTCAACGACTTTCAACAGGATAGTTTGTTGTTGCATTTCCATTTCCAAAAACTTCCCAAAAGAAAAACGTAGGATGAATTTATTGTAATCGTCAATTTGTACGTGATTGATTGATTTATTTCTTTCATCATCATCATCATCAACCTTTTATCGTCCCACTGCTGGGCACAGGTCTCCTCTCATACAGAGAAGGATTGAGCGTAATCACCACGCTTGCTCAGTGCAGGTTGGCGATTTCAGACTTATAAAGTCCAGGTTTCCTCAAGATGTTTTCCTTCACCTTCAGTCACTGGTGTCCAAGATATACTTAGAAAGTACATATAACTTTAGAAAAGTTACATTGGTACTTACCTGACCTGGAATCGAACCCGCGCACTCATACTTGAGAGGCTGGTGTTTTAACCACTAGGCCACCACTACATCCTCCATCATCCGACATCATCCACATTTATTTCTTTGTTTATAGTTAACTAAAACACTACAACACCAATTACATTAATTAACATAGAAACAAACAATTACATTAATTAACTTAAAAAGTACTACTAAAACTAACAGAACTGAGGGACAATCGCGCTAATATAATTCAACTAAAACAGAATTGGATCGCAACCAAACCATAACTTTTGTTATGTTTCGTATCGCGCTAACCTTTTGACAAATGGTATCGCAATTGGAACGTAACCGCTGTCATAACTTTTTCTATGCCATGTCAAACTTACGTCTTAACGATTAGATTTACTTATAATTCATTTAGTTTTAACTATTATATCTGACGAAATGTATCACTCATACCTACATTCTCCCTTCTTCATCTCAGCGTTAATCCCAGTCGCATCCGAAACTTTTTCAGCTTCGGAGTCTGGGGTCCGCTTTAACAGTCTAACTGCTGGTTTTGGCTAAACTTCGTTATTTTCCGTGAAGCGATTGCCGTCTGACCTCCACAACCCGAAGGCGACATCGAAGCATTGCAGTTAGACCAATTGTTGGACTTTTGAGGGCTCCAACAACCTGCTCCGGCAACCAGGACCAACGGCTTAACGTGCTTTCTGAGGCACGACCAGACCAGTGCAAATATTAATATTTACGCACACAAATATTTGCACTGCGCGGGGATCGAACCCGCGCCTCCTTCGCAGCAGCCGCGTTCGCTACCACTACGCCACGGAGGCTGTCAACTCATACCTACATTGATTTTACTTCAACCGAAGTTAAAAGTTTAGCGCGATACGAAATGTGATCGAAACTAAACCATAACTTTAACTGGTTTAGATACGAACAGGAATTGAACTTCTACCGTATTATTTAGCGCGATCACCCCGCGACCCCGTGGACTCTTTCGCAAACTTTT